>JAQFXU010000343.1:0-59897 GCA_034693705.1 Spatulosminthurus flaviceps | reverse complement strand
TCGAGATTCCTCAAAGATGCGACTGCAGTGATCCAAAACCCGCTCGTAAGGAATGGCTAAATTACCGCGAGTGGATTTGAGTCGCCGAATAAAGACAAGTGGATGTTCGGTACTTAGGTACGGTCGGATCTCCTCCCTGAACCTAGCGGCCCGTTTGTACATCTCCTCCTGTAACTTGAGTTCGGGATTTACGGGAGTAGGGATGGTGGTATTGTTAGCAGTTGGAGCAACAAGTGGAGAAGTCATGGTGTTAGTGGTAGTAGTGTACGCAATAACTGGGGGAACAGAAACGGGAGTACCCTGAGTGGCGGTTACGGGAGTTACGACAGCAGTAGTGGCAGCGGAGGCCGCGGAAGTAACCGTAGAAGTAGTATTAGTAGGAGCGGTAGTAGCCTCAGTTGTCATTGTGAAAGGATATAAACCCCAAGGGTAAATTGCAAAAATTATTCAAATAATGACAAAAGGACTGAGCTCTGAATGTAACGGTTAGTGGAGAAAGGACTAAAGGTTACATGCGTAACGCACCACATATCTTAGAACGTATAAATTGAATGGACCAAAAATCAGGTATATTTAAATAAAGTTCCAATCGCGGATGGAAACGCACAACATATACGGTCTGTCACACATGAAAAACAGGGGGACAGTGTGTGGCAGTACATACGGATTCAGGCGTAAGTAGGGAATCATTAGCATGCACCAGAAGACAGGGAATGGGATTAACCTGTAAATGTGAACAAGTGTGGAAAGGTCGAGGGGTCAGATGTGAACGGACCAAGAGAGAAAATGGAAATCCCCAAAAATCAGAATAATGTAGATATGGATGTCGGAAGGAGCAGGGAAGCACAGGGCAAAATCATCATATCCTGCAAAAAAATTAAATCAGCAATATGAATGATAGGAAACGTAGTGGACAGATGACCGTGACCTCCGGCTGTAGCTAAATAAACTGAACATACATACATATATTCCGAAACAATGATATGACATTTAGGAAAATGGTCAGATGGTGTGGCAGCACAAATTGAATCATTAATCATAAGGTAATTGTTTGCATTATTCTCTCTCTTCCTTTTTTTAGTTGCTGATTTTGATGCAGATTACCCGGCGCCTCCACCATGAATGTGAGACTATGGAGAGGGGGTTGGAGCTGGAGCCCAAGCGAAGGCTCTATGCTATAGCATATGAGAGATGCTGGAATAAGCCAGAGATGTGGAGAGCTTGAGTCGTGGTTAATGTCTGAGGTTTATTGTGAGACGCTAGTGTGTAAGAAAGCGTGTGGGCGGAGAAGGCGGAAAAGGTAAGGGGGGTACATTATGACCTTACAGATTCAGAGGGTTCACTCCAAATTATCATCGTACGAGAAGACCACATGAAACACGAATCTTTATGTATTTGCAGTGCAAGTGCCAAGTAAAACATTACATGACAGAGGACAAACTAATTGAGGGATTCAAACCGGACAGTTTCTGTACGGGGACTTTTTCGTAGGGGTTATGGGTCAGCTTCCACTGTTCCATTGACATCTACTAAACTTTTTATATTTTGCATAAACCCTTACCGCGTTTTAGCGATATCAAAACCTTGACAAAAACCTTTGTTTTGGTCCCAGAGAATCGTAAATTGCATTAATTTCTTCAAGAAGGATTATGCATCATATCTTCATTGAAGTTAAGCGAATTGACTAATTATTATAACTTATAACTAATTTTATATCATAATTTGCTTTATCTTATACATGAACAAATGAACTGGTAATAAAATATTATATCACCGTCCGACTTGGACATATTCTTGTAAAAAGCTCTATGTATAGAAACGGAAGCGAATTCCAAATTTCGCTAAGCTCTATATAAATTAAACCACACATTCGGAAAAACCGTCCCTTATTGTATAACCTCTGTTCCTTGTAGAAAAAATAAAATTGCAAGTTTCGGCTTTATTTTGAGGAAACTTAATGTGGCACGTTCTGGAACCTGCCCCACGAAAATGACACACCTTTTGGAATTAGGCCGTCGGTAAATGATACGTACACTATAAATGACGACGCGCAGAGTTCACAGTTCACGTTCACAGGAAAATTACTAATTCTGTTATATTATTTGGATGATACTGTGTAGAGAATGATTCGTCTTTAAGCGAAAATGCATCCGATATGTGCAAATGATAATGTCATTGGGACATACATCCTCATTTAGATTCCATTTAATTAAGTATACATGTAAGTAAGGAGGATAGATTATATAGGGAATAAATAACACTGTACCTTTCATTTTGTGGACAGGTGCCATTTTTGCACATTTATTTGCAAAAGTGCGTCTGGTAATGTGAAGTGGTTCTACATGTATATGTATATCTATAGGAAGATGATGAGACAAACTCACCAAGAATAATAAATCAGAGGGTGCCTCTACTCCTAATAGCTCATACGATACCTTCGATAGTATATGTGTAGTTTTTACCACAGTAAGTTTTTTGGTAGTTGGAAGAGATTAAAGACTTTGCATTAGACTATTGTGCAAATGTTAAGTACTTTTAAGTATACGCAAACGCAAGTTTGTACCGATATGTAGGGGGTATTCACATTTGTAATTTAAAAGGACGTGTGTTTCTGTGCATGTGTGCATGCTACGATGAGTGTACACAAACAATTTTTTTCAATGAAATCAAGTCGTATGTTAAGAAGGAGGAAAGTCCACTCGTGATAGGTCGATCTGATGGGTGTGTGTCTGACGTAATGTATGAAGTTTTGATTCCTCAGAGTATGCATTTACAGTAATTAGGTTAGCATCTGATGGTTTAAAAAAGAGATTTTCAACCTTTAAAAAGAACTGGTAGTTCTACTCCATAGCTCTAAACCTTTCGTAACATTTATGTAAATAGCCTAAAGGAGTAAGTAATAATATTATTGCATTGTTTTCGTGACGCTCCAATGCTCAAATGCACTCACATACCTGAAATCATTTGATTTATTTATGTTGCTATAATGTCCAAGATGCTGAAAAATGATGAGCCCAAGAAAATTCATATCTAAAATGTTGTACATAGTATAAGGTATCTCTGACAGTGACAAGACAAGGGAGTCACGTTTACCATACACACTCGAATTGCTTTCCTGTACAACTTGAGTGCAATTAACATTTCTTTGTGGTGGACGAAAAAGTTGCTTCATTTTGTAGGCCACACATATCATGGAGGCATATAATATCCGCCATATTCGCACAAGAGCTTGAAAAAGTTAACCAAGATTGTATTTGGCTTGTGTAATAATAATTGTATTTATAGTCAATTTAGATTGCACTAATGTTTACATGTTGTTCCTCTTTTATATTGATGTTTACAGGTGACAGGTGTATAGAGACAAATGGTGAGCTAACAGACTGACACTCATTATTGTTGTTGTTTGACCCATTATTCTTCCCGAGCTTGCATTTCGCGGATGGGCAAAAAATGTTTTAACGATCGTATAAACTTGCACTTTCAGTTTTAAAGTTGAAATGAACTGTATTATCCTTTTAGAGGCTAGAGGTCTCGAGGTTAGAAAGCTTTAGGATGTACTATAAGAAACTTGAAAATAAAATTTATGGTCTTATTAAATAGGTGAAGTAAATCCAAATTAGCATATAATAATGTCTAAGTTACGAAGGTACAGAGCATGAAGTACCATGCAGAAATGATGTAGGATGTCATCATCATAATCCTGATGTAATGTGGCATTAATATGATCATACGGACGCGGACGTGACAATGTGTTGTTTTACTTATGTACAAAGAGTTTTGTGGGATTGCGTGGCAAAAAAATCTTTTCATAACTTGCTCTTTACCTTAAGTTTGTATAATAAGGAGTTTGTTTTTGTATGTACGTATCCAGTAATTAAGATCAATGGATTTATCCTACAGAACTTCAGCAATAGCTATACATAATATTTATAGGTCATCTGGTATAGCTATCTTACAAGTAAGGAAGGTTCGCGAATTTTTTCAACCAAGTCTATGTTCAAGTCTATAGCACACGTTTCCATATAGGATATTTGTATAGCGCAAGAACTCTGCAGGTATACTTTCCATACTTCGAGAACCTCGGCGATATTGTTACATAATTATTGTTAACACATGGGCTTTCTATCTACCATAAGGTTCAAATCCATTCATTTCCATACTGTTCAATACAGCCTTTTGCTCTGTTACCAAGAAGGAGGGCAAATGTCAGAGAAGTACAAGCAAACGATCTTGAGCCGAAGTGTTTGTTATTAAGTTTTTTGGCCAGACATGTGTAGATTTTATACAAATATATGTTGTTTTTATAATTATTACTTTGTTAATTTTTTTCTATGTATGTACTTAAGTGTATTAGAATTTAAAATGAATATTACATTCAACTCTTGACTGTATGATGGGCGCAAGAGTAGATATTCAATGATATTGCAGACAATAATCAGCAGGTCAATGGCTTCGTTTGTTTTTTTTCAGCCGTATTTTTTATAGGTACACTTATCCCCACACTGTTCATTCCAATTTGGGGCATATATTAGTTGAGATACATTATTTAATTATAACAAGTTCGTCAAAGATAATTCGTTTTTGGTTTTTCCCATTCGTATCCGATCGTGCCCGAAATTTTGAGATATCTGCGCGACCTTACACTCTATGATATTTGAAGTGCAAAAATTTAATGGTAAATATTTCATGTAAAATTATATAATTATTAGAGATTAATTGGCTTATTAACAGAGTGATTATGGATTGCCGGGTTTTCTATCCAAACTTGCTATTTGAACTTTCAAGATTCGAGCGTTTACGTGTTCTAAAAATGCAATGTCATGTCGGAAATCGGAAAAATAAATGGTCATGTAAAAATCCGAAAAATTGGTTGAGATTAAAAATAGGAAGGAAAGGCACAAATCCGTCGGAGCATAAATCTAGTCCAATGAGTAATTTATTAACTATGAGTTGATTCCTTATTTGCACCTGCTATTTGTATAATTAAATTAAACTGCAGCAGTTTCTTGCGCACTAAACGTTATAAATACCATTAACTCAATTACTCGATTATTTCATGCAGCCTTCGTATTCGTACCAGTGGCTTTTATTTGACCTGTGTTGATGTGCATAACTTTACAGCTGAAGCCTAATGCAGGCTGCATTATGCAGCTTTAATTTGAGAATTTTGCGACTATGTACTTCGTACTTGCAGACACTCTTAAGGATTTGAGTCTTAAGCCATAAAATATTCATTAAGATATCCGTGGAGACCTCTGGCTTCGGGAATTTTCTATTGAATTTCCCCTTCTTCCGAAGTAATTTATATTTAAGTAGCAACGACGTAAGGCTTCCTCTTGTGCAGCAAATTGTAAGTTCAGGAATCCAAATACTTTGTAATTTCTATGCTTTGTCCCCTTTTTGAAATGGTAGGTTGTCATTAATGACATAGGATTAGATTGTTACTACTCTGCCTCGTCATATATGGCATGGCAGTGTATTCAGCACAAGTAACCATAAAAGGTTGCATTTTACCCGGAAAATAATTTATTTTTCCTCTTAGGTAACTAGACAATCTATACTTCCAGAACCTCAGTGATATTGTTACATAATCATTGTTAACACATGGGCTTTCTATCTACCATAAGGTTCAAATCCATTCATTTTCATGCTGTTCAATGCAACACTTTGCTCTGTTACCAAGAAGGAGGGCAAATGTCAGAGAAGCACAAGCAAACGATCTTGAGCCGAAGTGTTTGTTATTAAGTTTTTTGGCCAGACATGTGTAGATTTTATACAAATATATGTTGTTTTTTTTATAATTATTATATGAACATAAAATTATAATATGAACACGAACAAGCATCACCTTGTCTTCAGCAGAATTTCTCACACAACAGGAGAGATTATCAGATGCAGGCTATTCAACCATAAAGATTTTCCAGGAGTGATAAAAGTATCACACTTTAGCATATAAGCTTACTAATTGTAAGCCTAATATACCAAAGCTGATTCATGCTTTAAAAAGATAAACCTCTTTTATGACTTTATCATTCATTTTGAACGAATGTTGTAACATTTGGTAATTATTATTTTTACTATTAGTCATTTTGTTTAGGCAGGGTTGAGGATGTTCATCAGTGCATGTAAGCAAATACATTAATTTTAAATAACTTTAGAAATATCTCCCTTTCTTATTAAGTTTATAAGTACGCCATAAATTAAAGTACAAAGCTCCCACTTGAACAACAATAAATATGTCTACAAACGCAGAAACACTCATCATAATAAGAAGTAAGAAACAATGGCAATTATTTTTACAGCAGGTTTTTTTAAATTTCGGGCAATAACCACGTAACAAAACAAATTATTCTGGGGGACCTACGCTGAATATCTATTAACCAAACCATACGTCTATACGTCCCATGTGCAGCCTAAATTTAAAGGATTGTGCTCCAAGCAATTTTCAACGATGCTCTCTCTCAACCACAAAACCACTTTTAATTGTCACGGAGAATACATCTGCGGGGTTTCTATAGTATGTAAATAACTACAGCTTTCATAGGTTTACTGCAGTATACATAAATTAATCAGCATCCGCTGTATAGCTCATTTTCTTAATTCTTATGCATGTAAATAAATTGGAGAAGCATGCCAAAAGCTGATTCACCAAATGATTTTATGATGAAAATTTTGTTAGATCGTTAGAGCAGCTCTTCCAGGTGGGTTGTAGCCAATGTATTGTAAGCAGCAGCGAGATTCATACTGAAAAAGATAACCGTTCTGCGTTCTGTACCGACATAATTTCTATTAAAAGCCCATAAAACTTGTAAAATATTGGCGTATGCTAATACCAAGAGTTTATTCAAGGGCGCAAGATCCACGGGAAACGGGGGTGTTAGATCCTCCACTGATATTCCAAGGGGTCACTAAATTCTAATTATCTCGAAGCATTATTCCAAAATTTTACATCAAAACAAATAAAATATTTCAAATTGCTGATTGATTGTGCACTGTAACTAAAGAGCCTGGATTTTAAAACAAAAATAAGAGGAACCACACGAATTTAGCTTATGACTTATTTCCGTGATTATAAATAATATATTCTCCAACTCCAACGCATGGCTTATTTTGCACCCCCAAACATTCAACCAGTGCCATGTTACGACCTGGTCCTTCCAGCATCTTCATTTTGACACCCCCCGCGGACGCACGTACGTTCATACTCATATTTTTATATTATTAATAAATATAACAATCCCCGATTCTAGTGACTGTAAGGATTGGATGAGGAGGTCATAGAATTCAATTTTGATGGAACAAGTGCAGATAAGAATCAACTGTCAAAATTTGCATGGTATTTACTAACTAAATAAACAAACAAAATAATTTTTGAGTAACTAATTTTTATAAACGACCTACCCTTAAATGGTTTTCGTTTATGGCAATTAAAACACCGATTTAGTTTGAAATACAAATTACTCTGAATGTTTTCCCTCACATTTGCGTTTTGGGTTTACATATGTATTATAACTACATAAATGTATGGTAAGATGTGGCTTTTAATCTATAGACCCACTTACTTACTCAACTCACCTACTCATGGTCCTGCTGAATAAGAACTGTGCAAAAAACTGACTGCAGCAGCATAGAGAGTAGTGGCTGACTGAATGAAAGTGTATACTCTCAGTTTAAACTTAAGGTTTGTACAATTGCCCATGCTACAGAGATTGACCTCCTCATCTGTTCTCATCCCTGTTGCTACTATGGCATGACAATGGTCATAGCTCTGTAGTAAGTCCATGTATATGTAATTACATGGGAAGGAAAGGCAGGAACAAGCCTCATAGTCTGACTTGAGTAAAACTTCCACCTCCAATGAGGCAATGATATATAAGCAAGATGAATGTGCCTATATAATTCCTATATGGTGTGGTCAGCTCCTACCAAGCAAACTATTTCGCTAATAAGATGTTATTGCACTGTCAGTTTCGAGGCAAAGCGAGCGTAATATTTTGCCCACACTCAATTCCACCACACTGGTCTCACTGTGTGTGAAGGTAATTCGCAGAGCCTCATGTAACTTTGCAAAGCTCTCTGAACAGAGTATAAGGAAAGAGAATCCAAGAAAAACTTTGTCATTTTTTTTCTCCTTCTTCATCATTATTGCCAATATCAAACTGTCAACACAGGTTTCTTTACTTATACCGGTGGTTAAGCTTCTCAGTCCGACGATATCCATCAAATAGCCAGTGTGTTTTGATATTTTCTTGCTCTCACAGAATTTCTCTTCCTCATCGCTTGACGAGGAATTGAGGCTCTTTAATTTTACCCGTCCTACTGGATCTGAAGGAATTCTTCCGGGAGAACAAGCGTTTTTCATTCTTTTTAGCCTCGTCACATTTTTCATCAGTGTTTTTCTCATCGTTCAGTCAAAGATTTTAAAAAAAAATTCCTTCCAAATTATTTTTATAGTGAATTTTTGATTGCTGAGAAGAAGGGGAGAAACGGAAAGTGGAGTGAGAATAAAGAGTGAAGAGAATTTATTTTACAAGAGTTTCTTAAAACTATATAAATGTGACTTTGTTCAACTTTTAAACCATCGGTGACAAGATAAATCATCAAATTGGATGAAAGCTTTTGGATACTAAAAAAATTCCGGTTTCACTACTATCTAAACTTATATTGGCCTAATTGTGGAATCAGGTCATTTCCATTGTTCAAAAACGTTTGCGGGAAAGTGAAAACAAAGTGTGAACATTTCGGATTGTTTTTTTGGCTTGGCTTCTCATTTAGGGGATATTGTGTTAAAGAAGAGTTGAGAATAAGTGACAGTGAGGATTTTTCAAAATGCTGTCATATTTGGAATGGGGCATATGCCTCTTAAGTTTATACATATTTTGGTGTAAATACAGGTGAGCGAAAAAAATTTCCTCGTACCTCAAAACATTATCCTCGTCTCATGTTCTATCAGTTGTATGTGTAGGTAATAAGTATAATGATGAAGTGTGGTAAGAACCCTGTAGGTATGTACTTTCATTTATTCAGAGGATCATGAATGATGATCTCTCTAAGCGTGGTATATCCCTTCGTTCTACCTCATTTCCTGTGTTCTTAGAGACAGGACCATGTGAGGTAGGACAAACCTATGTTGACTGCTTAGTTTCTAAATTTTTTTACATCTCATAGCCAATAAAGTAACACATGTTTTTTTGCTGATGTTTTTGGTACCCCTGCACTGTAAGTACTTACAATGGACACATTTCTTAGGCATGTACATACACACGGTAACATATGATTTTATGTAGCTTGATACAGAGAACGCGGATTGTAATTATTGTTAGTTTCTCGTTTTTTCAAAATCCAAGACGGACTTTGCGGTTGCGAAAGGTTCTTCATGATTTATGTGACTTCAAATTCTTACCTTATGGAAAGGTGAGCAAAATTTTCATGGAATTTCAAGTTAATTTGCGACTATGGGAATTCGAATGGGAGTTGCTCCAGTCATTCAAGTTTGAGGATTAGTATTGTATTCGGTAGCTGAAAAGGCTTAAACCTTGAATTTTTACACTCGGATTTTGAGCTAGGATAATTTATTTATTTTACTAAAAATCAGTACAGCTTAGTAATGGCATTATATTACAAAAAACCACTTTGTCATGCAACGGCTGCTACGAAGCTGACGTGTATATTTTTTAGCCAATTCAATTCTTGAAAAATGAAACGGCTGGGCATTTTTATCCATGGACGATATAATTATTCATGAATCATGAATATAAGTATTAACTTATATTCATAGGCATTCTTAGCAAAACGCTGTGTATGACTATGACTAAATAAAAACTCCACTCTAAAGGATATTTTATACTTTATGTCAATTTGCTGGAAAGTAATTGCTCATGTTTCTAGAATAATAATTATTAGTGTTCCTTGCAAGAAATTTTTCGAACTTCGTACATCGTGCGAATAATTCTGAAAGAAAGGAAGGCGCTTATACAACAACTCTAAGAGAGACAATTATTCTTCAATAAGAATTCCATGAATGAAGTGCATTTCCATATGTTAAGTTACAGGGAAGGCTTGGCAGTGAAGTTAAGGAAACTTTTGCCAGGAAGTTGTAGCATTTATCAATGAAAGGGTAATTTAATGGTAAAGGCAATCACCATCACCACACAGCTGTTCCTTCCATAATGCATGAGAATATAATCCTTCAAAAAGCTACAAATTGCCAAATAATTGTGTGTATTTAACCGCAGTAGCATGGCCACATATTATGACCTACTTAAACCACACAAGGTTCGCTCTAGAAGGATTTATACATGATAGTGAATTTTTGAAGAACATCTCAGGAATTTTAATCACATGTTTTAGGTGTCCCATATTATTTGCCCCATCAATATTAGTTTTTGCTCCAATTATTAAGCATTTAAAACTGAGTAAGTACGAGGATTTTTATGACAAGGTTTTTATGACAATGAACATTATTAAGGGTGAGAGCGTATCTCCAATTTGTAGCTCTTTATTAATTGATAATTGCATTTTCACAGCTTTATTCCTCAATTACAGAAAAAATCACAAAAAACCTGAGAAACATTCACTTGGGAAGATTATTTTGCGGTAAAGACTCGTCAAAGAGTAATTAGTAGGGAATTTTCCTTTTAAAAGCAACATATAATTTCCCAGTATTCATAGAAAATTAATGGCAAATTGAATTGAATCAATTTTCCACGTTCAGCAAGGCATTGTTATTGTAAGTTTTTACGTTATTGTACATTTGCCCTTAAATTTTTAATCGCCGTAGTGACTAATGGCTTGAAGGAAAAACTTTGCTGATAATAATGAGCCATAACTCCCTAGGTAATTCACTAATCGTTGTTGTCCATGTCCCTAAATGTTGAAAAAATGGAAGTGAATAGCTTGAAATGCATTTAAATCAACAAACTTACGTTTATCGTCAACCTCCAGAGGATTCTCAATAAGCCGTCACCTGCACAATACTAACAATACAGTGAAAAAAAATCGAATCGTGTAGTGTGATAAATTTTTTCTTGTAAAAAATTGTCATTAAAATCTGTCTGTAAAATTTCCCATGGATGAAGGATCATAAGATTGGAAAAAATGGAGTCAGAATAAGCCTATAGGAACTTTAACCATATGCCTAATAATATTTGAATATTTGATTTTATTTAAGTCCAGTGTCCTGTCATGCTGCACATTCTTCATAAGTAACAATTTCACCCCTGGGTTGTTGGAGTGAGTGATCAATAATAATTGATACAAGTACAAATAGGGATTAATAGGTAACATCCGGAGTTGCCTTTCCTTGTGTGTTTAGATAGGACTATAAAGTAATGGATGAATTATGAAATGAAAGGATTTGCGTGTGTGTGTGTATGTGTGTACCATACTATATACTTCACATTTGATAATAATATGCTTGACTGTAGGTCATTAATTCCACAGATATTTCACCACCCCACACATGCAACAATACAATGACAAAACTCCGTAATAATATACGTGTACGTAAACTTACACAACGCAATAATTATTATTTATCATTTACTAGTAAATAATATAGCTACTACAAATTAATGTGGATTTCATTATTTGTATTTGTGAACATACCACCTGAGCCTGGAGGTAAATTGTTTTTGTTTAATGCATTAAAAAAAAGTTTGATAGCCTCAAAAATAAATCGACTGAGTGAGTGAGTGCATTATGACCCTTTGGTTTTACTCCATGACCCATTTCATTTGGCTAAAAACAAGTTTGGATACAATGTTTTCTACAATCAATTATAACCACGGCGTGAACATGAGGAGCTAAATAGTTGATACTTTGAACAACGTGAACCTCACAAATTGTAATGTAATTACATGTATGTGTATACTGTAAAAAAATGTAAATATGTGTATATAATAAGTAACTACGACCGTCAAGCACTAGGAAATGGCAAAGTTTATCAGTTCGCACATCGCCAGTAAAGTGTAATCATTTTGTGTCCCTTTTACGTAACCGCGTAGCAAGCAGATAGGCGTGAATCGTTTCATGGTAGGTTGAATGGTATGGTACTTATAGGTAACTTCACCGAACTTATATTATATGTATACCTTTAAGCCTATAAAAAATGTTTTCTTTCCTAACATACATATTTTTATATTGTTGTAAATTGTAAATACATTCTAGGGAACAGTATTGTAGCACATTTTTATATTAGGATCACGCATTCAAATAGCTATATAGGAACAAATCCAAAAACTCCTCTAGAGACAATTTTTCAGGTTTGTCTTACATGCACCTTTTAACCTCTCCCTCAAATTATGAGTGCACGCAGGAGCATATGTATGTTATAAGAATGGTGCAATAAGAGCCAAGCTGCTGTAATATCTTGCAAAATAAATGACAAGGTAGCCGTCAATAATATCAAGCAGGTTTTACATGTAGGTAAAAAAAATGTGGAAAAATGTTTGCAATTTGCTGTCACTCTCATCTGTACATATTACCGTCAAAGCTATTATGCAGAATAGAAAAAATTAAAGCTTTTTAAAATATATGGTTGCTTGTAATTACATTTTTGTGTTGTAGGTGGGGAAATGTCGAAGTTTTCAAAGGAGTTCGTCAAATGCTGAAGAAATGTGAGGCAATGATTGCCTCTCCCGCTGCCACCTCTAGTCATGGCACATCCAAATGGGACATCACCACTGTCATGAACACACCCGTGTCCCGAGTGCATTTTAGTAAGAAAAAGAAGGTCTCCAGTCCCACTGATGGCTTAATGAAAGAGCAACTCAACTTTTACAAAAGCTTCTCGGACACTCAGGCCACGCTGTCAAAGAGGAATCCTTTCCTTCCATGTGCTGCTTGTAATTATAAGACGGATGGGGTAAATGGAGCTTTTTTTTATTACCTTCATATGTTTTGCAGATACTTACTACAAAATTTTTGATTCTCCAAGCTAATGCGTGGATAAACATTATTTTAGTAGATTGCGGTAGTAGAAGGATTCTTGAGCAAAGGAATTAGGACTAGTAGTGTATGTTTGTACAAGGAGAGCCAATTATTAAATGTAAAAGAAGTCGTAAGTGAGAAGATAGACAATTTTTGTGCACGTCATTTCCGTGTCCTTTTCATCACTGGTATATCTAGATCTGGGAGTAAATGAGATATTTAGAATTGATCTGATGATGTAATCACGAAATTAAGTATGGGATGGTTCTATGGTATTTGCTATATAGTATTTTACATATGATAATATAGTACCTTTACTCACATATGTGCAAGTGTTCCCTCGAAGCTGTAGTATTTCAGAGCTACCGCATGCTCTACTTATTGTAAATTCTTAAGACATTTCCTCTCTGAACCGTGTGTATATATCTATCTCAGTGTCTTGCCGGTAATCTCAATGTTTTTAGTAGCTTGTACTTATGTAGGATATTTTTGTTTGTTCATTTCATGGTCGTTGCCAACTGAAAACGACAGAGAATTAGAAAATGCATGTAATACTTCCTCTATAGTAAGAGCATGTATAAAACCCTTAAGCTCTTGAGCAACCCATAGTAGGTTTTTGATACATTTTTTGAACATGCACTTGCTATATTTTTTGGTTCCTATTCATATATTCTATAGGTTTGTCGCCAAAAGATTTTGAAAGAAAAATTTTGAGTCATTCATTTTACACCTCTGTGTTTATTATTTACTTGGTGCACCTGTTATATATTCTTGGAGGATTTTAGAATTAGTACATATATTTTAACATTACATTGTAATGAGTCTCAATGAGTGTCCCGCTTGTAGAGGATTACTCCTACTACAGGAAGATGAGGTTGAGGTAAAGTTCATTTTGAGGGAACAGCAAAAATATTTAACCTTTTCGTAATAATTATTGTAATTATCAGGCAATTATCACTCACTGCAAGGGAAATTTCAAGCATGAAGCAATTACAAATAATATACATGTTTGTGTAAAGTTATTTTTCATGTTTTAATATTTGATTTCTAGGCCAATCTAGTCAATGAGGAGGATTGTGGAGTGAAAAATTGCTTCGACTTTGCAACCAGCAAACCTGAAAATCCTTGGTATGTCCGCCGCTTCGCTTCTTTCCTTCACTTTTGGCGCAAATGGTTTCTTGGAGATGAATATAGAATGGTGCAGCTTAAAAAAGTAAGATCAATTATGTATGGATCTTCAATCATAATCTACAATCTACAATCATGACAATGATTCAATTTATGAGGAAGTAATAATTATTATTGATTACATGAGATGAGAACTAAAGATTTTTGTAATAATAATATTATACAGAAATATTTTATACGAAATGTAATGCAGAAATTCAATACAGTTTAGCAAATACATGTACAAGCTTATTACCATTACCTTTATAATTATTTGCAGATGATGGCGGACAAAAGGATTAATGAAGCCATTGAGGAATCAGCACGTCAAGAGTTGCTAGAGAATCCCAAGGCTGGTTCATTGGAAAGTCTGATTAAAAAACACCGACAAAGAGCCGAGAGAGTGATTATAAACATGAGGGCCAAGCAAGCAAAGAAACCTTATTTTGGTTTCTACGTCAGGTAATTCATATTTATGTTCAACACAGTTACATATTTTAAACAATGCTGTGTGTGGGATTGCTTATGATTTGTTTGCGAAACAATGATTATTTAAATTTTGAATGAAATTATACTATGACGGATGAGAATTTAAATGCGTGAATAACCGGGGATGTTTTTTTTGAAATTTTGAGAATAGAATCGCAGCATGGATAATTGGGAAGACGTTGGCCTTGATATATCCTAAAATTTTAGTACAAGAGAGTCAGATTGAAGCGATTCGGAAGGCTAAGACCCTTGGTTATCCTATTATATATTTGCCAGTTCATCGCAGTCACACGGACTACGTTCTGGTCTCATGGACTTTAGTCGCTTCTAATATGAGAGCACCTTTAGTTGCTGCTGGAGAGAATCTCAACATTCCAGTTTTTAGGTTCAATTCTAAGGAATTATTAAGCCATGTGATAGAATGTAGATTTGCAAGCACTTTGTATTACCGTCGTATTGTTATTAGCATCTTGATTTAATTGAAAGCGCAAATTAAACAAATGCATTTGTATTTCTAACATTGTAGTTTAATGATGAAGAGTGTTGGAGGCTTTTTCATTAAAAGAAGACTGGACCGTACGGATGGCCAAAAGGACATTTTGTACAGAGCAATTTTACAGTCTTACATGGAAATCTCGTTAGTTGATGACAATGACCTGGAATTTTTCATCGAAGGAGGCCGCACTCGTACGGGCAAGCCTTGCCACCCTAAAGGTACTTTGTTCACTTTCTTCTGTGTTAGCGTGCATTTGCTCTGGAGAGCAACGTTTTGCTTTAGCAATTGTACCAAAAGGGTTCCGATGGTTGGAATGTTGAATGTGTGTGTGCGGGTGTGTGGATGTGTGAATTTTTTCAGCGTTTATAATCCTGCGGATTCATGCAAAATTAATAAGTGTCGTCACTTGACTTGAAAGGCAATGTGCTTAAAAGTAGAGAATACGAGGGAGATTTGGAAAGTTTATAAGATTTTACTAAGGAGCGGTCATCAATTTCAAAGCTACGCCTCGATAATTAATTTTATCGCGTACAATTGTATTTTTTCTGTTACTATCTTTAATCTTTTAGTTACACATGAAAAATTTTAGTATGGAAATATGTGCTTCCCCGACTTATTGCTAAAAGGTTACCGTATATCTATATGAAATTATTATTTGAATATCCATGCAGTTTCGGATAGCAGAAAATGGGGGTTTAATAATAGTGGTTCATTTTAAGATGTTGTATTTTCTTTATTACACATCAATATCGTGGGAATTTTGGAATGCACACATACGTCTTCAGGGACTCACTTGTATTGTATTCGTAATCTCATCACTGTTTTCAAAAATAACACAATCGTAGCTCGTCAGGTTTATTATTATAAAGACACTTAAAAAACATTTCATTATCACTTTAAAAAGTTGAAGCTACACTAAAAAATAAACTACTCACCGAAATACACTAATCGAAAATCTCTTAATCGGTATAACATGGAGGATTGAATATGGGGCAACCGTAAATAATACAGGCTCGAACTTTCCAAATTACCCTCGTAGCTTATGCAATGATTATATAAGCATCTTATTGAGCGAGAAGTAGAGGTTTTGGCTGCTGCTGCCGCTGATGAATGCTGGTGATTCCTGGAGTGTGTGGTGGAAAGTCAGGAATGAATTGATGGTGATGATGCTTTGAGCTACGAAACCTGCTTTTAGGAGTGTTGATGAAGGCTAATAGAAAAATACTTTTACAAGTACAAATTCTTCCTCTCGTATTGCTTTTTCTTTACCATTCAAATCTGTTAAAAATTGCATTCCTTGTACCGAATGAATGCTCGGATGTATTTTTAAATGCTTTCACGAAAGTAGATTGGTTTTCCTTGGAACGGTAATGCAAATAATTTACAACCGGAGATTGGACATTTCTAAATTAGTGTTTCATGATAAATTAGGAGGACTTCTTAGCATTGCTGTGGACACCCTTCTGCGGAAAAAGGTGGGGGACATCCTTATCATTCCAGTAAATTTCAGTTATGAAAAGCTCTTGGAAGGTAATTACATTCGGGAACAGCTGGGTAAAGCAAAGGTGAAAGAAAGCTTTGCATCCGCAGCTTTGGGTTTGTGGAACTCCGTTCAGACCAAGTTTGGGAATGCTCGGGTTGACTATGGCAAACCCTTTTCCGTGAGCGTACGTGAAAAAAAACTTTATCTTTCTTATTCTTATTGTTAGATTTTATGCACCCCATCCAGACTATATGCGAAATAGCGTCGAAGGGTGGGAGAAATACATGTTTTTATCTATCCAAGGATTCGCTTAACTATCTTGTATTTTATTTGCTAATTTAATGTAGGAATTTATTCAATCGTACCAAAATATAAGGTCATCATCACCTTCATTAAAACCCCTTGGCCAGGGCCAGGATCAATCAACCTCGGATTGTGAAAATAACTCGAGAAGATCATCATTCAATAGTGAGATATCCGGGTCATCTGCTTGTGGGGCAGACATTCCCTTGGATCAAAGAGATTTAATCAATAACCTTGCAAACCATGTTATATACAGTAAGCAAGCCGTAATTACTAATAACGTTTACATTTGATAATTAATTTAATAAACAATTTTCGAAATCATAAAATGATCCAAAAGAGAACATTCACCTACACTCTAAAAAATAATTTTGAAAATCAACAGGACTCCACGCCAAACTCTTTGCACTCGGAAACCTGTTACAATTTAACAGGTTCCCCTGTTGAATATATAATTTTTACAAAAATTTTACAGGGGCCCCGGTTAAATTTTAACAGGTTCCCGAGTGCAAAGAGTGGGTGTGGGATCCTGTCAAATGGCATGATTTATTTTTTACTGTGTACTGAGTTGTGATGTGAGGAGTTCAGGGCTGTAGACACCGCCTATGTTATAGAGATAATTGATTACATAATTTCAGGGAGAGTAATTCAAATGAAAAAAATAAATTTTATTAACAGATGGAATCAAGTGCTTCAGCTTAATGTCAACCAGTGCGATTGCATTTATCCTCTTGAATAAATACAGAACCGGAGTTTCGATGGAAAAATTGATTGAAGAGATGATTGAGCTCAAAGAGGAGCTAATCCGGAGGAAGCACTCTGTAATTTATGATGGGGAGGTTGCCGAAGTTGTTGAACATGGGGCAAGTAACTCATTTAAATAAAACCCCTTTGCGGAAATTATTTTGGGTAGTTATTTTTTTGAGTTACAGTTATTACAATGTTTGGATTTTTCTCAACAAATTACAGTTGGCGGTTCTTGGACCAGCGTTAGTTCGACGAGACATAGTGAATACAAACAACGCAAGTTCACCAACTCAATTAATTCTACGACCCGTAACTCTGGTTCCAAATGTCATCGACCTGTCGTACTACTCCACCTGCGTTCTTCCTATTTATGCTTTGGAGTCTATTATAGGTGAAAGATGAATACAATTCAAGATGCTACCAACTGCATATTTAAAATTTAAAGGCTGATTTTACAATTGTCTAAATTATTTACAGCTACCAGTATACTTTCTCTCACTACCGGCAATATGCTCAGTAATCAGCTGGAAACTGACTCGGAAATAGTAATGATGGAGGCTGAACTGGTAGCTACATGTCTCGAGCTCTGTGAGATTCTTTATCATGAATTTATTTTCCACCCACCTTGTCAAACTTTAGTGGAAACCATTCGAAAGTCTATGAGATTCTTGCAGTCGGAAGGTCTCCTCAGGTTGCAGACTGTAAGCTCCTTTTATTATTTTAACGTTTTGCAATGCAATGCGAGGGTTATTCGCATCTTCGGCTGACTGAGTCTAATGATTAAAAATAACTAATACTTTTATAGAACTCATCACAATCAGACGAGAGTGATGAAGAGATTGCTAACAATTACCACAAACTCATTTACGTCAAGAATACACCGGAGAGCAAAACTCGGTTAGATTATTTGAAAAATCTTGTGAGACCGATTTTGGACACTTACTCCGTCTCTTGTTACGCACTCAAAAGACTCATTGCTTGTGAGGCTCAAGAAAAGCAACTTCAAATGGATATGCTAGCCGAAGTTAAAAGTCAGCTGCAACAAAATGCAATTCACTATGGTATTATATCTTTGATTTAGTATTCATGATGAAGTATATATTTTTTAATGACTTTAGGAGCAATTCATGTCAAAATTTTACTGAATTTGGCTCTGATTTTTCAATATTGCAGGGGAAAGTTTAGCTTTGGATCCAATCAGGAACTTCATAAAAGTATTGGTTGGATGGCAAGTTCTGGAATGCTTCCGGAAGGACAATGTCTCAATTTACTATCTGCAAGATCATTTCGATAATGAGAAAGCAATTGATGAAGTTATTCAAAGAGTTCATAGGTTTAATTTTTAAAATGAGCAAACCCGTTTTTCACGTGTTATTTTACAGGCATTTCGTCAGTTGAAGTTTAATGTTTAATTATAAGATACATTTTAGTGTTATAAATATATTCGCGAGTAACATGTATTTTATAAGTTTGAATGTTCGCTCTTCCCATGCCTCTCTTCCTTTGTACCTGTAAGTTTAGAACCGAGTTAAAACAATGTATTCGACTAATTTCATGAAATACTTCGGATTTCATGAAATACTGGTTCGGGCTTGCCCTCTGAAGTACATATATAACTCTGTTTTATTTCAATGTCAGATCATTTTATAAAGTACCGTGATTAGTCGGCTTTTCCTAGAATAATAATTGTTGTTTGCGGGAAAATTAGGATATTATTAGCCACATTACTGAAAGGAAGTAAATATTATTTAGAGGAACATAAAAATGTCGTCCAATAGATTGTAATTGTGAATATTTGACACTGAAAGTATTAACGCTTATTTAAGAATTACGAGAATGTGGGTAGATTAAATACAACCAGCGCGGGCGATATTGTATTTAAAGTCATTTTTCGGTAGAGGGATTTTAAAAAGATGGATGAAAGGTTTTTAGGCAGTTTGTATTTTATGGTACAGTAAAAATAGGGTGAGTCGAGAGGTTAAAAATTCCAAGGCGGCTATTATAGAATCTGTAGTTTACATTTTGCAATGCAATGTTCGTTGCCGCAAGATCTCTGTTGTCTTTATTTCAAACACTTCTGTGTTACTCATTGATTTGTATAATAATTTAATTAATTTACTTCACGTGCGAGTAAATAAAGAAAAACATTTTTCTTACGTCAATATTATTTATTCCAACTCCAAATGGTATCCCTAAAAACTTAAAAGGTCGATCATAAACATCAAATCAATACATTCTACGACCATTTAATTGTTTTCGGTTCATATTATACGGTCTATTTACACTGTAGGACAGAGAAGGGAGAAGCCCAGAAAAAAAAATGATTCGACGTAAATTCTCGTTATTTAGAACTAACTGACTGCATTGGTACAAATTAATTTGCTTGTCATGCATCGTTAAACAAATTGGCATTAGCTGCCTTGACAAAAAGGTTTTTGCATCTTGCTTTTTCATCATTCATGGAACTAAATTATTTTATGCGTTGTTAGCGTTAGCACCTTTTACAAATCCTTAAAAGAATTGTGTAAAACGAAATATTCCATTTCTGCTTCGATCTAGAACTCCCAAGAGTTTTGCCTAAAAAAAACTGATCTAATCTAAGTGCCCAAAGATTTATTACCAAATTATTTCCACCAACAAATAATTCTTTTTATCACAAAAAATTTTACACCTCGCTTGGAGCGCAGCGGTTCGAAGTGCAGCAGGAAAATATCAGGAAAAAGGTCTACTACGGCATCAGAATCCCTTCGAGCCATGGAGATTCCAGTGCTTTGATGGAGGTCAAGACCTTAGAGGGAAGTGTTGAAGAAAATTATTTCCGAGGTTATATCTTTGAACACCGAACTAACAAAAATAGTTTTTTTCTAAAATGAACTAAACATTGATACTTCCGGTTCTTTCAATATTAATTGTGATTTATTTCCTTTGTAAATTAGGAAAAAGGGACAAAAAATGATAGAAATTTTTTTAGACTGGCCAAGAATTGCCTAAAATGTTGTATGGCTACAAAAAATAATAGCCAATTAGGCAAACCAAACTGTTGGGGTGGACCTATTTTTTACACTATGATAATACCTTCGGATTTTCATCCATAAAATATTATTCGAAAGCTCTTGGCGAGAACTTTTCAATGGTGCCTACCGTATTTCTGTGCGAGTAGTGGTTTTTGTGCAATTAAATGGTAAAGTCGTGCTAAATTTTCATCCAGAATTTCATATTTTATCATAATTTTATAAATCCAGTTTTACAAAGATATGATGTTCTGGATGAAAATTTAGCACAACTTTATCATTTAATTGCTCAAAAACCACTACTCGCACAGAAATACGGTAGGTACCGTTGAAAATCCCTCGCCAAGAGCTTTCGAATGATATTTTATGCATGAAAATACCCTCTTTAACGACAGTGCATTTAGGAAAGAGAGTATTCCATTTTACTCCATTGTGTGTAAATTCACCTTAGGCCCGTTGGTAGCCCCTATGGTAAATGTAGGGAGTTGAAATTTTTGAAAAATGATGAGGATAGTTATGTTATGATGCACAAAAAAAATATTTATTTAGTGACGCACTTCAGTTTTTGCCAAAATCGAAGTGTGCAGCAAAAGGGAAAATTTTCTATTGTGCGAAGTAGTTACGTTAATTTAATACATTTCCTTTCAAAATGTAAGGGTTGATTTTCTGGAGATTTTTTTAGCCTATCTTCTCTGGCAGCGAAATGCCTCATTTCTGGAACAAATTATTTGTTTTGTCGATACGAGTTTTTACATACATACAGTTTTTAGATACATACAAGGAAATCAGTCCAAAATTTTAGACCATGCAATCAAATTTCAATGGATACACCTAAAGTTTGACCCATTGACTACAATAGCAGTTGTCGATGCAAGAATAATTTGATGCGATGCATTTAAAAGTTAAACGAACACAGTTAAAATATTGTACGATGCAATCATAACTTGAGGCGGTACTTGGAATTTATAATACCGTTGAAATTCACCCGAATCGAGGTAAATTTATTTACTGCACCAACTTAAAATTTTCAACGGATTTACAAATCTTCTTGTACAACGGAACGCAGAGTAAATGAACTTGAGGAAGAACAAGAAGAGTTTTTAGTTGGACGATACACAGGTAAGTGAAACCGGACTGGGCATAATTCCAAAAATGGGACTGGATTTCCTGATGAAGCGTAAGATGAGAGCCCAAATTAGTAATGCCACCGGGAAAGTACCAGAAAAATCAGCTACTCGCCAACTCACTCGGCTCAAAGGGTTCAATCGACCACAAATCAGAGGGACCATGGAGGTTTACAACAGTGCTGTGCTGCCACGGCTTGCTTCCTTCATTAGTCTCAAGGTGAGTTACTGGAGTGTTGTCAGCGTGACAGGTAACGGAGCAATAGGTACATCTGATATTCCGTCGTTCAAAATCTTGAAACGCAGCTAAGGAAATGCCAAACGCATCGGCCGAAATTTCGTTTTTGTCTTTTAATATTTGAGTCCTATGGGTCAAAATTGGCCACTGAGTTCTGACCATTGTAGCCAAGCCTGGACTAAATTCTTATGAATCGAAGCCGATTTTTTTATACCGCTTTAGTCGCTTTTGTGTTCTAGGTCCTGCCCTCACTTCATGAATTAGCAGCCGAAGCGATCCCCTGTTCTAGACTTTGATTTGGTACCGTACCTTTCAATCGCCCCTTGAAAAAAATTGTAAAATTTTTGTAATAAAATTTTTGTATTGACGTTTACGGGAAAAAACGTCTGCAGTTGAGATGACATTCATCCGTCAAGAGTTGCCGGCTTACTTCCTCTAAAATGGCAGTTGGTACTATATACATTTAGGTGGAGTGGGATATAATTAATGGGACAATTAAAATTATAAATGTACATTTTTGGGTGGAAATTGTGATGTAGTTAACATTCTTAACACTCGGTAAAAATATTTATAAACCAATTAAACCTACTATTAGCAAACCTGAAAAAATCTTTCGGGAGAAAATATTTTTGAAGTAAGTAATTTCCCGGTAAAAAACAGGCCACAAAAAAAGTGTTACGCTGTTACGTTCAAATCTATTTACATTAATCACCCCCCAGAGCTATAAGCTAGTTAATTACCCGAAGAATCGTAGTTTTCAACTGATAACTACCTGCTGGTATACGTGTTTCCATGTAACTAAACTCTAGGCCTCTCGAGTTTATTTTTATTATGCATATTTGATATAGAATCTCAAGTTAATTGCGTTTTTTGTTAAAAAATTACGGCTAGCTGGACCGTTAGAAGGGTACAAATTACATGAATGTGAACTTTTGACCTTGACCTTTTTTTCGTGTCGTGTACCCCTACCCCTGACTGTATTTAAAAATATGTTTTCGTAAAATTAATGTTGAGCGAAATCCTTCCGCACATCAGGTGCTAACTTACATTGTCAGATTACACCAGCTGATTAGCTGATCATCCCTTGTTTTAAGAGAAATTCACGTGTTCTTTTTATTGTATTTACATCAACGTTTGTAGATCCATTGAATTCTCTGTTGCTATTCTCACCTGTATGCAATAATTCTGTAGTAGATTCAACAGCCAGGCATTACGTGATAATAGATTCTCCTAGCTGAATTAAGTACCAATTCCAATGTATGTACTTACTTACGAAACCCTTTTGCAATAATTTCCAACTATCAAATAGCAATTCCAGCTAATCGAATATTCAACTTCGGTTTAATCATGTTCGTACTAATGTAAATACCTCCGTTGATATAAACAAGTCGCATCTTAATCTATCTGCGATTTGCATTTTTAGCATTATAAGCCTCTTGGTGAGTGCTACAATACATTGTTTTGTAACGGCTCTTGCAAAGTAGCCTACAATTTGTAGGTAAATAAGAGTAGAAGTTTATATTTGTAGTACATGTAGATGGATAGTAATACCGGGAAAGTATTACATCAAAACTACATCGCACATGAGACAAGCTTGTTAGACATCAATAACCGATAATGTGCTAACTTTCGTGTTAGTCATAATTCCAGTTGACAAGTTGTTT
Source organism: Spatulosminthurus flaviceps (assembly GCA_034693705.1). Taxonomy (NCBI): domain Eukaryota; kingdom Metazoa; phylum Arthropoda; class Collembola; order Symphypleona; family Sminthuridae; genus Spatulosminthurus; species Spatulosminthurus flaviceps. The sequence continues at coordinate 36,245 of JAQFXU010000343.1, read as the reverse complement.
TCTTGTCATTGGAAAAACTGGTTCCCACTGATTGTCAGCTGAAATTAAAAGTAATATAAAATAATGATTACGAATATGCTCTCCAGCAAAAGCATTCAAAACATGCTTATCCATCATCACAGCTTTTGGGTTTATTAGCTTGTGTATATGTACCTTAATGAAGATATTATTTACTAGTTTAGCAATTTGCAACAGAATCATATCAGTGGACTTATCATTTTAGCTTGTGTATTCAAATTATTATCATTCCCAGTTGGGTTTTATTTTTACGGCAGTGATTATAATAAGTATCTTAAGCCAGTGCGTCATGCTACCATACTTTCTTCAATAGCTGAAGGCTGAAGTACTTACATATGTACGTAAGTAGAAGTGTAGAAACAGTTCAAGGAAGAAAATACATTACACATGTTATTTCCTGTTTTTTTTATATTGGTCATCTTCAGCTCACGTTGACAGTGTCACGTTTCATGGAAAAGTGTGCAGTGCAGTATGTATAATATGTACCTAAGTAAGTACATTTTAGTATTTACAATTTACGTCGTTGTCGTAAGATTAATAGCTTCGTGAATTAGGAGGACTAGAGAACTTCGCATTAAAGCTGTTATAGGTATTTGCATATATTCACTAATTCACTTGTCATTAGTCATTAGATATATTTCATAAAATCTGAGTGAGCATCGATCCTCCAGACTTACTCCCCATTGTCCCCATTCCCCATGCTTCTGATGAAGAATTTCCCAAACAGTGGTCGTTGTAGTTGGGGATATGAGAACTGATAATTCCATTCCGAGTGGTAAGCTATTACAAACTGCGGTTGACAACTCCTATCAAATAGCTTCTAATCCTTCACATGTACAAGTGACCTACTCAAAAAGGAAAATTGAGGAAAGATCTGATTGTACAGAAATTCCGTGTATCAGCCCATTGGGGTAAATCCATGAGAGCAGACCTATCACAACCAGCCAACGTTGATACAAACAAGGGATGTTTACGATTACATCTATGCAGTTCATATATGTATCCCTGGCATAGTAAACTTTTAGGGTTAAGGTTCCTCGAATTTAAACGTGCAGCCGTATTAATAGTAATCGCTGCGAAAATTGATTTATACAGATATAAATAAATCATTCTTAATTCTTACCACCGGTTTTGAAAACACTTAATCTTAATCTACATACATAGTCAAACCACCCACACAAATGCTACTTTTCTGCAGATATTATTCGGTCACTTATATCGGATCAAATAAAGAAGCTTTTACAGCTTTTATTGCTCGTATCTTCTGATTTTCTGATACTCTGATGCAACGTAAGTACCGGCTCTCCAAATCAATTCCGGGCGTCCCTTTCCACTGTTAACTACTAAACAAGTCCAGTTCAACATCCATTGTCATTTCCCTTGCTATTACATAGCAAGTTTATCTCCTGCTGAAATCCTTTCAATACATGTAAGCAAAGTTATAACACAAACATCAATTATTAATAAATGCCTACCGCAAAAACAAAACAATTGTCGTCCATACAATTAGGATGCAATCAAAACTCCGAAGATTACATCATTAGCAAATATTTGTAAAATATTTTTTTATATTTTTCTATTGGCTGCGCGTAGGTAAATACATATTTACTAATTTTGGAAAAGAATTATCTCACTGCACCCCGAATTCTACTACACTTGAAAACCTTTGACTTGGCTCATTCATAGCTTCCCTGTGTTTGTATGTAGTATATAACATTTTGACATGTATATACTTATTTACCTATATGTGGTTTAAACAAACGGGGATACTTATTAAACTTGCGGGATAGAAAAATAGTACAGAATAAAGTGTACTTACAGACCTCGTGACACAATTTGCACAAGAATTTCCTAGCAGTGACTGACGACTCACTCCCTGTGTATTCTGTCATTCTGTGTATACATACGGAATCAACGAATCAAATCAGTATGAATGAACTACCAAAGGCAGAACAAACATTTCTGAAGAGTGACAAGAAGAACAATCCTCATCCCTACACTTTGTGTATAAGTATGAGCCGATATTTTATATTTACCTTCATGCACTTAATGCATACAACGATACTATACTTTACTACTTTTACTACTCACTCAATACTTTTTTTTGTATGCGTACGTAGAATCAGTGTATAGTAGGTATAGTTTTACAATAAGTAGTCCATATGTACAACTGTCTCAACTTTGTATACATATGTACATGTTGGATGTTTAATTTCATACGCTTTTGTGTATAGTGTATACATATGAAGGGATAGAGGAGTAAAAACACACTGCTTGACTGCGAGCTCATTGAATGGGGTAAACGTCGCATGTGTTGGTAGAAGTATATAGAAGGGCCTCTTCTCTTCTCAACGTCTCTAAGCGTAGTAGTACTACTGTAGTAGGATTTGTGTATATATACAAGAGCAAGTGAATTGGTAGTGATAGTAAAAGCACGCATGTACATAATAGCGATGTTGTTCATCGGTCTCGGTCAGCACGGCACAGAATCAGTTGTTGTCTGCAAGACTAGTCAAAGTCATACTGTTGTTTTACTTTTAGTAATTATATCTTTAAAGTTTAAACTATATACATGTTAGTAAATACATTATTGAAATATTTTTCAAGAATCAAACACAAATATTATTGACAGTGTACACAGAGTTTCCAACTGGAATATTACATTGGCACTATTTGGCAGTGTTCGCAGGCCATAGTTTATCCTTATACTAAATCACGTTTACAACTTAATAAAGTGCATTTGTGGTCAAGAGTGTAACCATGTAAAAAATATGACGGGATTTAATTGATTATCGGTGAGATAAATTTCTATTTAAAATATTCATACAGTAAGTGAATGCGAAGGGGTTTAGAATCCGATCAGAAGAAGTAATTATTGATTTTGAAGGTGGTGTGCGGTTGATGATCTATACAACATGTACATTGAATAGTTGGGTACATATGAGCGCTGTTTGTGATAATATACGATGCCGTAAAGGGTTTTTTATTGGAGGTTTAGTGAGTGTTAATGTATATTTTTTTACATGTGTATCTAATCATTTGTGTGGTTTTAGTAGGAATCTGGAACATTTTATAATAGGCGACTGGGAATTTGTGTTTAGAGGGGTGTCCTGCTCTGCTGTGTATGAAAGATTTATTGATGGTCATGTATTTTGAACTCGATTTTTGAGGAATATTTTGTTTGACCGGAAGTGTGAGTGGTGATATGTCGAATGGATTTTTTTATTGTGAATGAAAAGTTGCAATGGGTGGTGTTAAGAAGTGATTGAAAAGTTGGCCTATTATGAGATCAGGAGTTAATACGTCAAATTAAGTTGTTTTGATCTTCGATAATAAGGGCGTAGTTGTTTTGTTTTACGAAGATGTTTTCATTATGAAAGTGCATTTTCTTAAAGGAATTTCTTTTAACAGCGTGTACTGGTAATTATTGGTGGTTGTGGGATTGAAGGAAGCAAGTATCTTTGTGTGGAGACAGAATGCACGTATGGAGAGGCGAGTGCTAATATGCTATAGACCACCAATATATTGAGATTAAGTCACCTTTCTTTGGAAATTGATTAACGCTGTAGTTTCTGAGGAAACGACGGTTTAGGACTTCGACGTAGGTAGTTGGGATGGGAAATTGGATAGCGAGAATTTAATAATGCATGTAATATCTATCTAACTGCACGATTGTACAAAATTGTTGTCACAAAAAACTGCATGGTTCAGGATAATGATGTTGGCGAAGTTAAACCTCGTTGCATATGCAGACTTGAATTTGATTCTATACATTCAGTTTAGAGTGCGTCCATGACTTCATCGGTTTAAACTGTGTTTCAGGCAGAAGTACCACTGGATGACATTGATAGCCCACTGGAATTGTTTGCAATAAAATGTGCAGTTAGAAAAGTTTGTTTTGGACGCGAGAGCAGTAATATGGGGAATAAGGAGTCAAAAGCTGTAGCACTCAGCTATGAAGATGCTTGCAGAAGGAGTATGATTTTGTTTTATTCGAAAAAAAGTATCGGAGTACGATGTTTGAGACTAACTGTTAAAAATTGTGTGTTTGCTGTAGTTACTGAGTCAGAGTTCCGGCGACTGCAGGAAGCTTTCAAAAGGGTAGGAACTTCAAATAACTACATCACTAAACACGCTTTCTGTCATGAAGTTCTCGGTGATCTGGTGCCAGCCGATATCGCGGAGGTATTGTTGAAAGTTAATATGAATGTGTTTGGTTGGGGACTGCAGATGTGTATGTTATTGGATTGGGATTATTAATGTGGTTTTCATAATATTTCAGTACATCTACCTGTCCTGTGGAGGCACTTCCAAAGGACTGCTGCTGAAGGATCTAATAAGTTCTTTAGTTGTGCTAACTAGGGGTACCAATGAAGAAAAAATTCGATGTAAGTGTGCTTTTGAAAGGACGTGCATTTCGAATTGTAGACAGTCTTAATCGAAGCTCCTTTTTTACAGTTATTTTTTCAATCTATTCTTCCGAACATGTCATCCACCGGGATGAATTCGTAAGATTCGTCCAAGAAGTTGAGCAGTGTGCTTTACCGGAGCATCTATCGAAGCTGTTTAATATGGTAAGCGAATATTTCTTTAATTGCAATATTTAGTCATTTCAATATTTTAAAACCCATGTTGTAAAATAATTCACTTACCTTCTTTCAGAATACAACTGTAGAATTCGACGCGTTTTACCGTTGGGTTATTGACTCAAGGAACCACAATGCAACGTCTCTCATTTCATGGTTACTGGGAAATGATCGGCTTTGTGCACCTTCAGCTTTTGGAAGCTCGTTTACACTTACTGATGACCATGAAACTCCCACCTTCTATCAAACTCTTGCTGGAGTTACTCATTGTAATGGATTTTATAATTGATTTTATTGCGCATCACCTTAAAACCCTCCATTTTAAATTGATAACCAGCAAGCACATGATTAATTATTAAAACTATTTCAGTGGCAGAGGAAGATATCATCGAGCTAGAAAAAAGATACTGGCAATTACATTCAAATTCGCATACAGGAAAAATGGATGTGAGTGTACTACTGCCACTAATTTGTCCTCCTCTGCCGGAATCAATTGCGCAGTGCTTTTTCGATGCGTTTGACGAGAACCGGGACGGACATATTGACTTCAAAGAAATGGCATGTGGGATTTCTGCTGCTGCAAAGGGTCCATTCGCCGAACGACAGAAATGTACTCAGTTTTCGTTGAATTAATTTTGAATGTCATGTTTCGTAGTTCTTGATGTGAATTTTTAAAAATTTGGTTACAGTTTGTTTCAAAATATTTGATCAAGACAAAGATGGACTCCTTTCACCAGCCGAACAAAGAAATATGATAAGCATAATGAAATCAGTGTTGTTGGATAACTTGTGTGATGCACCGAAGGATGACATTTTAATGGTTGTCACAAGGGATGATGATGATCTTGTCAGTGATCTAGTTCGGACGGCCAACGATGTAAATGTCACTATGGAAGAGTATTTAGTGTGGTCTCTCTCGAATCCTCTTCCGGAAAAATTTTTAGTTCTAATTTACCAGGTTTGATTCCCCATTCATAAAACTCGTACTTGTTATGCAAATCGATTTGGTCGTACGACTTTGATTTGGATGTTAGGTTTGCCAAATCGTGTTAGGACTTAAACCAGCGGACCCTTCAGAGGAATATGAAGTTGTCACAGCGTGGCTCACTCGGGAAGAGAATAGAGGAATGCAGTTGGGTCAAACATGGTTTTTAATATCCATGGATTGGTGGAATTCCTGGCATAATTACGTTTGCTCATCTCACCTCTGTCAGATGAGCAACAGTGATAGTGGCGTGTCATCTATGTGAGTTTTTAATTTTCGTATTGTACGGTTACATTGTGGTGTATGACAATTTATTCAATTTTAGCACGGGAAGCATTACCAGTCAAAGTAACAGTATTGCCAGCTTCAATGAGAATAACGCTGTCAACGGTAGTACAAACGGTAACAAAAGTAACTCTTCTAATCGGTGCTGGTCCATGAAGAAATCTACGGTTGAGTCTACTGTTGCCATGGATACAAGTCAAAATGTTGTAGTCACAGCCATTAGTTCTATCGGTATGGTTGAGTGTATGTATATTTCATAATGATTAAAAGGATAGTTAAGTACATGTTAGTAAGATTTGCGTTCTCCACTCTTGCCGAAGACTGCAATTACATTCTTTGTTTAAACTGTTTAAAGATTCAGAGGCTGATGGTGAAAAGTCTGCTGCTTCTACCTTGAATTCTAGAAGTAAAAACAGCTCTAGCTCATTGTCCTTAGTCACTATGGATAGCTCCCGGTACGGTTGCGGTGGAAATTGATTTAAAACAGTTCAAAGTATTGAACTAATTTGTCTGAAGTCTGAACAGACGTGGAATAAAGATTGTTGTAATAACTTTTTGGACAGGTCAACATGTAGTAGTTCCCCAAGTCCTGTAAATTCGCCCGGAAGTATACGTAAAAATTTAACTAGCGGTTCTTTGAATGGAAAAGGCCGCAAGCCCGGTGGTATTGACAACACATCTCTCTTAAGCTCAATGTCTTACGGAGGTGGAAAGATACCTTCACTTACCGGGGAAGGAGGCAGGTTGCGAAGGGATGTAATTGAAGGACGCGACTTTAAAAAGGTGCCACACGCAATATGGAATGCTCTTCAGCAGTGGTATGGGGCGCAAATTCCGTTACCTAGACAGGTAGATTATATTTTTCCTTTTATGTTTTTGCAATCTGAACCTCGTATTTATCATGTATTTCATCCGTTGTATTATTTTTGATTCCTTTTAGGTGATAGAAACTAAAAAATCCTTGGAACTAGAACTTTTTCCTTTGACACTTCTACTTTACCGTCATCAGCCAGCTAATACAGCGAATAAACCCAATTCAGTCTCTAATAATGCGTCGTGGTCTGGTATGTATGGCGCTGCTTCCCTCAGTACAACTATTTCGTATGTTCAGAATCACAATCTCTACCCTCCAAAAAGGTAAATGTTTGAAATATGTATTATTTAAATACGTTGCAGTTGCGGTATTAAGTTGGTTTTTGAAACCATTCTACTTTAACCAAATTCTGAACTTGAAAATTATCTGATCTGCTTTTGCAGAGTATTGGCCTTCACGGCGTCGTTTAGTCGAAAGACCACACTTGGACAAGTGTGGACATTTATTTGCCAAAAATTGAGACTTCAAGCTCAAGATACACGCCTGGATTTATTAACCACCGATGACTTAGCATTCCATTTAGTTCTCGACGAAGAAGGTTTAACACTAGAAGAATACAGCTTAGCAGATTTATCTGCTATTCTTATCGAAACAAGAAACAAAGACCAAACTTGGCCGGAAGAAATCGGTTCGCTTGCGAGCAACAGCAGTGACTCGAAACTGCTGGTCCGACAGTCGTCTTCTCTTCCTGGTCTCACCGGACTCAATAATTTGGGAAACACTTGTTTCATGAATTCCGCTTTGCAGTGTGTTTCGAATACAAAATCTCTCACTCTGTATTTCAATAATAAGAAGCATATGTACGAATTAAATCGGACAAACCCATTGGGTATGAAGGGCCATATTGCTAAAAGGTATGGTGACTTAATAACGGACATCTGGAGTGGATCTGTGAAAACCATTGCTCCTTTCAAGCTTAGGGTGAGATGTGTTTCGACGTTTCGATTTTTAGTCTAATGAAATCAACGTTTCGATTAGATAACATTTCACATTGATGGTGCTAACAAGTAATCATCATTTGTATTTTAACAGTGGACCATTGGAAAATACGCCCCGCGTTTCAGCGGATTCCAGCAAAATGACGCTCAAGAACTTTTAGCATTTCTATTAGATGGTCTTCATGAAGATTTAAATCGTGTTACGGAGAAACCCTACGTTGAACTTAAAGACAGTGATAATAGACCTGATGTAATATGTGCTCAGGAGGCATGGGAAAACCATCTACTTCGTAATAAAAGTATTATAGTGGACCTGTTTCATGGTCAGTTAAAATCAAGCGTCCGATGTAAAGAATGTAATCAAGAAAGTGTTAGGTTCGATCCTTTTAATTACCTAAGCCTACCTCTTCCGATGGAAAGCTACGTGTATTGCGACTTCGTTGGTATGAATTATGATATTTTTACATTCATTGGGTTGTAATTTTAATTATACTAATCTTCTTTTACCAAACTTATTAATTTCATAATTCTTGATCTACAGTTATCAGACAAGACGGATCCACCCCCATTAGATATGGCTTATTAGCATCAATTGATGAAAGAATAGTTGATGTGAAAAACCGGTTGTCGGAACTTACTGGTTCTACTTCTGCCAAACTTGAGGCGGATAGTCTGCTTCTGACTGAAATTCGCCAATCACGAATTGTCCATCTATTTTCCGATTATCAAAGAGTAAAGGGAGTGTTCGTGAACCGTCCAGTTTATGTGTATCAGGTTACCTCAGCAGCTGAAACCGAAGGACAACACGATCCTCAAATACAACGAATCATGTCTTCTGCGAAAAATCAGAATTCGCCGTTACTACGAGTGCCAGTAGAGAATGGGTTCGGTGCATCAAACCATTCTCGACAAAGTAGTTTTTCCAGTTGCGGCAGCACAAGTATGCAAAACTCAATTTCGGATGGCCAAATAACTAGTGAAAATATCCTAATAGTTGTTCATAGAAAAATGTTGCGCCAAGAAGCATACTTTCTTGCTCCGCAAAAAAGTCGTCCAGTTCTGTTTGGGCTTCCTTTGGTCATACCGTACAGTCCGGGCATGACTCATTTAGATTTGTACAAGCGTGTGTGGTCTTTAGTAGCTCGCCTAGTGTCGCCCCTGCCACCAACTGATGCCTACAACCACGCACAAGACTGGTATGTGTGATTTGAAGATAGTTGAAATTCGGAACGAACTCATTAATCGATTTTTGAATATTTTTATCTTTGCAGCGATGACAGCTTGGGATATGAATATCCTTTCGTTTTGAGAGTGGTCATGAAAGATGCTGAATGGTCCTGCGGAAGATGCCAGTGGTACAGCTTTTGTCGGGGATGTTCTATTATGTGTGCTGAGAACGAAGTTTTAGATAAAATAAATTTGAATCAGGCTTGTGTCGCAATCGACTGGGATCCAACAGCTATTCACCTCCGTTATCAAACTACTCAAGAGTTGGAGCATATTGAGCACCCAAGTGTACCCGAGTCAATTAAAAAACAGACGGAAAGTGTAGCTTTACTTTCCTGTTTGGAATCTTTTACCAAAGAGGAAGAATTAAGTGAAGACGAGAAGTACAATTGTTCCAAATGTGGTGGGCACCAGCTGGCATCCAAGAAGCTTCAAATATGGCGGCTTCCTCCGATTTTGGTACTTTCCTCTTTGCATCTAAATTTTAGTTTGCTGTATGTACTAATCATTAATAAGTAACAGTAATGTAATAACGAATTTATTATACACAAATAGGAAAAAATGTATTTCATTATATTTTAATCTTGTTGGTAGATCGTACACTTAAAGAGATTCCAATTGGTGCAAGGACGATGGACGAAGTCCCATAAAGTAGTTGACTTTCCATTCAAAAACTTCGACCCTACTAAATTTTTGGCAGATGTTCCTTTTCGTACCGCCGAAGCTGCTAGAATTACCCAGAATAAAGGGGATGGCGGTGACACGGATTGTTCAAGGGATTTATACCCTCTTCAAGATTTTCATCAGCATCGGCTTTTGGACGACGCTGATCCTTTCAAGCTCGATTACCAACTTTATGCAATAGTGGTATATTAAATTCATCATTTTTATGAGTGGTTTTGTAAATTTAAAATTTATATCGCTTCATTTATAAGCGTTTAGTTATTATTGATGTGTCGTCATTTACAGTGCCACAGTGGTATAATGGGTGCCGGACATTACATCTCGTATGCTAAAGGAAAAAATGACAAGTGGTACTGCTTCAACGATAGCAGTTGCAAGGTAAGTTTTAAAGTTTTGTAAAATTATAAATCCGCGCGACGTAAGTTACGTTAATTTGTGTATGATTGTCTTTAGGAGGTACAGGAAGACCAAATAGAAACAAACACAGCGTACATGCTTTTCTACGAGCGTACTGGGCTTGACTGCGAGGCTTACATGCCCAGAATTGATCCTAGAACATTACCAGCTACTACTGATGACGAGCTTGAAGCTGAAGAAAATGACATGAAAAGAAGCTGCAACGTCATGTAAGTTCTGAGAAATCAAAACTTCGAACTCGGGTCGAACCTCGTGTGTTTTCGGGATTGAAAATGAAAATATTAGAATATACAAAACATACATAATTACTGAAAAGTTCAAGTCAATTTATTTTTTAAACTTTGTAAAAACAATTAATCGATTTTCTAACTCCATACTAGTTATGTACGAATTATTGCAGCTTCATTGTAGTTAGTTGCGTCACAGTAATAGTGATTGTGTTAATAGCTTAATCAGTGTATCAACTAAGTTGTAATCTTTCCAGTGTGATTCGAATGAAAAAGAAATGTGAGCAGAGTTGGTTGATTAGCGGGAAAGTTGTATGTTATGAAGTGATTAAAACTCAATTCGAGTTATTCAGCATTCAGCCAATTACGATAATGTACGCTCCAACGCTCGAATACGTACAATTATTTAGCAACATAAGAATTTAAAGATATTTAAAAAACTATACCAAAGCTTACCATCTGATAATCGTAGTCATGCTATAGAATTTAATGGGAGAAATTTTAGGTCATACGTCATACATATTCTGTTAGTGGAAATAATTATTCAAGTGTCCAGATCCTGATTCTTCTGGTTCAAAACTTCGTTCTAGCAGTTAAGATTTTTCTGGCACGGTCTAATAGCTCCAGAAGTAATAGCTGTGTCTGCAGTGCAAAAGATAATCAGTTGCTAGAAGTGCAAGCTCATGTATGGTTCCTTGAAAATTTGCGTTTCTATTACAAATGTAAACCGTTTATGTAGGCATGTTATAGAACTTCGGTAAATGAGGATATAGTATTTTCCTGATTAATAAATTGTCCCTTATAGACTACGTTCGCAAACCTTAAGAAAATTGAAATTTCCGGTTTTCGAATTTGGATCGTCGTATTTTTACTATTTTTTGTCGATTATAAATATTAGTTGTACTTACTAGAATTCATAACGCCAGCATAACTAGAATATTATTAAATGCTCATTAGAATTAAACTTACTTGCAACTTGCAATTAACTGTCGATGACAAAATCAAGCCGGGCGATAAATATGCAGTGTGGAGCAACCGAAATTGTGGTCCATTTATGTATCTGCATTTGCTTGGACTTTTTGAAATGCTGCCGACTTTTTCTTGTCAGCTGTTTATAAACTAGGCTCCGCCGATATTTATATTGGTTATTGGTTTTATGTTGAATTCAGCGGACTGCTTCTGTGAGTTCTGTGTTAACAATTTGTATATTGTGTAGCAATGTGCTTTTACTATATAGCTCAAGTTAATAAATAGTCTTGCTTTTATATACATGTGTGTTTGCGTAAGTCCATGTCCACCAGTGCCAGATTAAATGAAACCTGTTATTTAAATACGTAACATAAAATTAAGTTATACTCTGATGAATGTTGAAGATTAGTGAAATATACTTAAAATTCGTGAAATTACCAATTTCTTTAAGTATTCCCGTCTTAACACAGTCGTGATTTATTGTTTTATCTGTAGATCAAAGATATGTGCTTCTATGTTCTATCAGAGGACAATCGAGCTATTCACGTAATTACCAATGGTCTTAAAACGGAAGGGGTAATTATTATTATTAAAATACTTAATATTTTGGTGGAACATTGAGCATTTGTATCTGTAAGTAATAATAATGCATTCAATATTATTATTATTCACGATAACACAATTTTCGTGTATTAAATTGTAACCATTTTATGTGTATGTATATAGTAGCTGTAAGCCACCCGCGAAACTCGTCATTTCCTTGTTGCAGTGGAGTTTTATATTTGACATATCTCAAAAAAGCATTATTAGTTATTCGTGATAACCGTTGAATGCCCTACTGTAATAATATAAAATGTATAAAAAAAGAAAATACCAACTTGTGAAAATATTAATTATGCCGTAAAAGATTTAATACGACCTTCAAAATGTTACTATATAAATATATACTGTTAAAAAAATCTTTACTTGTTATACCTGATAATACGTGAAAACTATTAATAGTAAAAAGCGATACATTCTACATGTGTTTCAATGTATCCTCCCTATATATCGCAATGAATGTATTTATAATATTATATTACATGGGGAAAATTCCGGACGTCGTACGTCACGTTTGCCATATTATTCCTCGTAATCTACACTAGATACGTTTGAAATGTACGTAATAAATACTATATATAATAATTATAAGAAAGAGACTTTACTAAGACGGTGCATTATAGTGCAGTAGTTGCAGCAGTTTAGTTGACTGTAATGTCTTGTTTGAAGATATTAATAAGGAGGTGAAAGTAAGTTTTGAGTCGTATACTGAGAAAATAAATCAAACACCAGTGAAAGTTGTTCTTATTCGGAACACATCGGTTTTGAAGCTTTGAAGTATTCAATGCAAACTTTAGTTCGTTGTTTACCGAGACTGTTTCTTGAATCATGTCTTAAAAATCAATAATAATATTTAAAGAAGTCATAAACATTGCTGTTACATAATTATTATTTGTTAGATGATAAAACATACAATTATGACGGTTTGTATGCCGCAGTGCTGGAATGATATTTTGTCGGTTTTCAATAAAATTGATACAGTTCTTTTAAAAACTATTTGTTGTTGATTTTACTAACAAATTTTCTGTTGTCTCCTTCAAAGTATTAAAGTTAGAGCATAAGATAATACATTGCTACGCCCGTTATCGTAAAAGTGCACCCCTATCTTTTTAGCGAAGTACAGATGAGTTCATTGCAAAATCTCCTCGTTGTCAGATTCTCGCACTCTCTCCCTTCTCTCTCTCGCAAGGAAAGCCCATTCCACCTGTTCCTTGCGTCTTTTCCAGTAAGGAGGAAGTACTTTCCTGACAGCTGCCTAATACGATGTTACAATAGTCCTTGCCAAAGCAAACCCACGGTTCCTCCAGTGATGTTTCGAAATTCTATTTTATAAAATAAATTAAGATGATTGAAGAACTACATAAAAAATGAAAAAATGCAACTTCATGTAAGTAATACACGTTTGAATGATGCCATGCAAATAATGCAATACTCGCCATATCCAAAATCCAAATAAGCATCCACATGCCATTTGATCATTCGGTCCAAGTGAACAAAAACTTCAGTTTTTCCGTGTTTGTTCATACGTGTGCAGAATTGTAGTTTAAAAAATTAAAGCCTATTAAAATATGCGTAGTTAATTCGTTCATTAAAGTGTTTCAAAAATCTTGTCAGCGTACTTAGTATGTAATTGAAAACGGTTAAAATACTTAAAATATTTAAGAGCTCGTAGAACTCTCCCCTTCTCAATGTCAATGCAACGGGAAATGAGGAATCATTGCATTGTTTGCATTTTTGCTAACGAAAGCTACACATTTCCCCCTGGCAATGTGGCAATTGCAGCTTAATCTACGAGTCTTACACAGTCCCTTGCAGCATTACGCTATGGAGCCAGAAATAGCCACTGAAATGCAGAGTACCGACGCTACCGATATATTTACCCACTTCAGTTCGTAAACTCGTGTATGGAAAAAAATGTGAAATCCAGTAAATACGGCTGAAAAATACATGAATAATAATAGTAATTTTCAAATTTCAGCAGTAAGTAACCTACGTAAAAGTTTTAACCTTCTCATAATAATCTTTAGAATATTGATAAAATCGAATTTTTCAGGTCAAGTATGTGGAAATATGGAGCCATAAATAATTTAATGTTAATGAGTATTAATCCATGTTATTTAATTTCAGTCGGATTCAATTTTTGCGCTTGTTGCAGGGGGCACATGGCACATATATCTTTTAATTTGTTCAAAACTCCAAATGCTTTTTAACGTTAGTTGATTCTAGTGTACTTAACTGTTAAGTTCAGTACAGGAAGTTATATGAGACGCAGAATGATTATTGTAAAAAATGCTGGATTTATATTTTTTTGCTTTTGTGAAATAACAACAATCCCACGCTAGGTAGCTAATGATCAAAAGGGTGCGTATATGTAAAATGACGATGTTTGTACGATTATCGCAGCATAATTGAATAACCTTGCATATAGACAGCCCGGCGGGACCATCCTTCCAGAAACATTATACAGTGCTAACGTTTTGAGTTGGTTATACAATACCCTACTGAGCCTTTTCTAGTCAGCTTTTTTATCCACTCTGGGAAAAGAACTGTCTGTCTATCCAGCTGTCCATCTACTCTGTCGAGCCTTCACACTGGAGGCAACACCCATCACTCATTTGTTGCCTTATTTTGCGGGCTCTCTATTAGGATAGAGTATCTCGCCAAAAGCTTCCTTTCCCAGTTGTCCCGCGCGGCATTTCTATCCCCATGTTAAAGCATAGTTGAGAAACGCAGTGCTGTGAAAGATTCGTGTAGTAAAGCAGTGTACATACACATTTCATTACATCTGAGACCCAATTTTAACCCATATATGTACTAATGTATGTTAGTATAGGCTCCGTCAGTTTTTCAACCAGGGTTTTACAGTTTCATGGCTACAAGGAAATATAAATAAAAAAGCTTTAAAAGCTCTTTGTACATTTAGGAAAGTTTTTCAATGTAGCTCACAAGTACATATTTTATACATTGGTTGGTACTTAAGCAGAGGGCATTTCCCCCCTCACCGCTCAGTCACATGAAAGTGAGAGAGTTGACAATGTTGGCCCCAGAAAGCAGGAGTAACTCATTGATGGGGTCATTCACGCTAAACTTTGCTAAAATGGTTGACAACTCCGACAGACCTTAGCAGGTATAGGTTGGAGTACAAGCCCCAATAATATACATAATATACATATTATACAATGTATAAGTATAGGGGTTTTAACCAAATACACACGTAGTAATTTAAGCCACTGTGACCTGTGACACCCAGAAAGTCATTTGATTTCGCATAGCCCTTCTATTTTTAGTCAATGCCAACTGGTGAGGGTTGCAACAGAGCGACTTCAGGAAAAATGCAGAAATTTAGTAAAGTCGCGGGGCAAATTTCTGCAACGATTACTTTTTTCAGAACGATTTTCGCAAATTTCGCAGTCGCTTTACATGCGAATACGAACGCGGCTGCGATTTTAGTACCAAGTCGCAATCGCTCAACGAATAATTTTTGAGCTATGAGAAATCAGATTTATTATACATTTAAGTTGGCGTAATCCCAAATCCCAAACTCTAAAAATAGTTACCCAAAGTAATAGTCTAAAATTCTGGGCTTACTTGGTCCCTTTTGACAAATCTTGCCGTCAAATCGGAGGTTAGCAAGCACTGGATCCATAAGTGCATTTTTAGGAAACTCCGATAGGATGAATGGATCATTTCCTATCAGCCAATGCGGAGGCAGCGAAACATACCCAGCGAATTTTAAACACCATGTCTTTTCACAACAAAAATATTTAAAAAATCATTCATGCTATGGAATATGGAATTGTACTGTACAGTATATACAGTCACAAACAAGTCACATATCCCAGAACAGAACGTATAGTTTAGAGTTTAGGGTTAATAGGGAGACTGGATCTTCACATTGACGTCTTCAGAGTGATAGTGTAAAAACCAAAATCATGTACTGATATTCCAGTTGAAAACATTGTTTAGTCAGATGGAAGAATAAGAACGGGAATGAAAAAGGAACCACCCGTTCGGAAGTACAGAAATAAGCCACGCAAGTTAATGGGATTTTTCAACATAATCAGCTCATGCTTAGTCTTAATTTGAATAGAGTAACAAAGTTTTGAGTGTCATTGACGTTGTGCGGAATTTTTAAATTTATTTTCTAAGTGTGATAAGCTTTGAAATCAATTACCAGTGGACAGAAGAGGTAATTGGGTAATTGTTAGTATGATAAAGGTTCGGATAAGTTAATAATTTATACTTTCTGTGAATTACTCGTGTTTTTGGAACGTGGAACCAATGATTGGACACGTGGGATCGGCGAATTTGATTTATTAGATTGCAATCGTTGTAAATTATATTATTATTTCTTGATTGAAAACAAAAATGTAATGAAAATAGTTAATAAACATCGTTTGATTTGTGGTGTTGCGCTCACTGAGAAATAATTGTCCGTGGAGTAAAGTCTGCGTTAGAGAACCGAGCTTGTGTGCGTTTGGTTAGATCTTTTTAAACCCAAAAATGAGTTTTTGTAATAATTATCGATTTTTTTGTTGGATATTTTAGAAATCTCTGCCGTCGTTGATAATTACAAGTGCAGTTGAAGACGTCGGTAATTTTAAGCTGTTGTTTTGATTGTGCTGGGGTGAAGTGAAGGTGACCTGGAGTGAGGGCTATTATACGCCATAGTGGACGAAATGTTTTCGTTTTTTCATGGTTTACCTCGGAATTTTCATGTTACGTATCAGTGTTTTTCGGTGTCCATGCTCCCAGGAGCGGAGAGGCAAGACGTGGATAATGGAGGAAAAAGTAAGGTTTTCAGTCGGAATAAATAACAAGCTTAGAAGATATTGTTGTCTGATGAATAAAATAATTCAGATAGGATTTAATGATGACAATTTGTTCCAGTTATTTTGCCGCCTTCTGCATTGGAGCATCTTACGCGACTGAATGTCGTTTACCCGATGTTGTTCAAACTGACAAACCGGAAGACACATCGGAGTACGCATTGCGGAGTTTTGGAATTCGTAGCGGATGATCAGAAGTGCTATATTCCATATTGGGTCAGTTTTATAGTGGTTAAGAGAGACCTTGAAATATTATTATAACTGAGTGTGACTCATTTGACACTTTATAAGACTGTCTAAAGTTTTTTTGTATCGCTTAATCAGATGCTTCAAAATCTGCTGTGCGAGGAAGGGGATTTGGTTGAAGTAGAGAGTGCGGCTTTACCTGTTGCGAAGTTTTCAAAATTTCAGCCTCTTTCAACTGATTTCCTGGACATTACCAATCCTAAAGCTATTTTGGAAAACGCGTTGCGGAACTTCGCCTGCTTAACCACTGGAGGTAAATGTAGAAAAAGCGGGGTTTTCAGAATAAACAGACCAGAATTTGTAAAAGTTTATAACTGTATTACTCTATAGATTGTGTAGCAATTCGTTACAATGAGAAAACCTACGAGTTGAAAGTATTGGAAACCCGGCCGGGTAATGCGGTCAGTATTATCGAATGCGACATGGATGTAAGTAAAATCATTTTATTCAGATTTTTATAGAAATTGTCACTGGTATTTCGTATATTCAAGGTACCATCGTACCATGGTAGTAGTAAAGCCTTGAACTTAAGAACGTGATACCAAGAAATATTTCGCAGGTTGAGTTTGCTGCTCCCGAAGACTACGTAGAACCTGTGAAGCCGAAACTGGATGATAATATGGATGTTGGCGATGCAGCACATACCGAAGAAGCAGAAGATATTTCTTCGTTTATTCCCTTCGTGGGCCTCGGTAATAGGTAATCGGAAACGAAATTAATAAAATGTACTTCGTACGAAAAGGTTAGGTAATATCTTCAGTTTTGATGATTTGATTTTCTAGACTTGATGGGAAAACTTCGGATTTAATATCAGAAACTAAACTACTAAGTCGTCAGAAAAGGGGAATTCCTGACTATGACTTTGAAATTGGAACTATAGATTTCATTAGAACTCCCACTGCAAATGGAATTTCTGGGAAGAACAATTCAAAATCATTTGTACCTTTTGGTGGTAGTGGAACTACCATCCGAGCTAGTCGTAAGAAAGATGATAATTAATTGTTTCAAAACGCTCCGGTAAGTAGATTCTTGAAATGGATTATTCCTTCATTTTAAAACACCATAAAGCTGAAATCTACGCTTCACTTTTTTTTTAGTTTAAAGTGTATTTCTGAATTCAATAAGAATATCAACATTAAAGGTTGAATCTTCTTTCTAGTAGACTGCTGCACTACTGGTGGAAACATCACTATAATATAAACTCGTTTGCAAGCATCAGTAATCCGTTTTTTCCAAATGGCATCCGCTAAACGAGAATCTGTTGACCGATCATACTCTGCTGGCACCTCTACTCTAAGCATCGTATTCCTCTGCAGTCTTGTGGTATCCAAGCCTTGTTTTTTATCTTGTACAGATGTAATTACTTAAGTCAATATGTGTAACCCAGCAACATGTGAAATAGGATGTAGTAGCACGTGATTAAATTTTTATGATCGATTCTTGTGACGTTAAAATGTATAAAGTAGGAATACTCAAACTAGTTCTGGAGAAGCTCTGGAATTGTTACTGCTTGTATTTGAGTTTTCTAGTGGAAAGAAATCGAAGAATCACTAACACTTTATTGTACTAACAAGGAGAGTTAGTAGAAAAATCGTAGGAAAATACGTACAATTTTTGTTACCTCATCAAGAGTAAAAATGTAAAGAAAAAGATTGGCAGCAACTTTCTATCTGTAATACCGGTTAGGCGGTTACCTCTTGTCACTCTTGTCTATTATAGTTATCAAGATTTAAATGTTTTAGTGCACACATTTATAACAAATTTTAATTTTAATTTACGCGACGAAAGTAAAATGAACGTTTCTCATCTGAATTTAACGGGGAAAGGCTATATCGAGGGTGCTTTATGCACTGTTGTTAAAGAAGGGGGAAGTGCACGGGCCTTTCAGGACCAAATAATGTTGCTATAAGTGTAAATGATCATTTTTTGTCATGTCAGGTTTTAACATTAGTAATTTGTAATTTCCATTGAAAGTCCGTCTATGTGGGAGTTTCGCCAGGTTAAACGTAATTGTATTTTCCTTTTGACTGATGCCCGTGAATTAGGTAATTATGGATAGCTCGGCGCGGTTCTGGTAATATGTAAGAAGGTCATAAAGTATCTTTTTTGTCTTAAAATTTGGATAGCGAAAGTTAATTGTGATTTCCTGACCATATCACACAACTCACACTTATGTAGCTTTGTATTAATTTTGCCCCTTTAACTAATGGAGCGATTTCGTAGTAGTAGTAATTTTAAAAATGCTATGGTTAGTTTTGAAAATTTTGTTAATCATTAATCCTTCGCCAATAATTTTGCTTTCCAATCTTGTATTCCCTTAGGTATGTATGTATTTTTCTCATAATATGAATATTGGGCTATGGCTCATTCACTAGCTTTACACTATGATTCGTCGACAGCTATTTTAACTGTTGATTTATGCAGAAATTTTGTAGTAATAATTGTAACAGATCATCAAATAACATGTATTTACTTTTGTGAGGATTCCAACCTGAAAGAAAATTAAGGAAGAATCTCTGTCTCACATGTACTTATTTGTAAAAATACACATACGGAATATGAGAAACTTACATAGTACAGTATTGTAGTCACAATTATTATTAGTATTGGCCCGGTGAGACGAAATAAAGTCAGTAATTATTACTGCACATTTTTTTATTTATGATTAAAGTAAGGTTTTCCGCGCCTTGTAAAGTCGACATTCGATTGCGACAACTGAATGCATAATATAATATAACAATACAAAGTAATAATATAACTTTTACAGAATTAGGAGGAGTCAAATAGTATTGTGCACCTCGTCGTTATATTACGTAACATTTCTTATCTTACTCTATCATTAATTAATTGATTCTGGGAGGATTTTTTTGTTTTTAACAAGCAATCGTGTAACGTTTCAACACTTACATATTACTTATTTTCCTTCTTCATCTTCTTATATATTGTTTATCTCATATGCACTGCAGGTTTGTTATTTACTTGTTTACTAAATGATGTATTGTATGTACGGGTGTTAATATTTTGACCGTACATTATGTATAGCATAGTGTACTTTATAGATCGTACATTTTCTTGCTTGTATACTTATGTGTTTGATGTTATGTTTGTAATATTACAACTAAGATCCCTGGAACTACTTTCTAGTAGGCTAATTAATTTATTATGACTTCATGATTTTTTAACTTTTTGGAAATATTCTCCGTGTTACATTTTTAATCGCTTAGACATTTTCATTAAGCTTTTTTGGTTTCACTAACTTACAAGCTAAATGTACTTTTCATTTTCATTATACATGTACTTTTATTTTATGGACAACATTGGGGATAAAAATTCTCATTATCTGCATACAAAGAACATGTCTTACAGGCTTTTTTAAAAGTAATAATAATAATTATTATTATAACAATAATCTTCTTTTTAAATCTTAGGTTCTCAGGGATGCAACAGCTTTTGTATTACCAAGAGGGTTATCCATATAATATTATTAACTCTCTATTATTTTCTCTTGTATTTCACACTGCTTTCAGGATTAATTATTATAACACTAACACTTGTTTAGTAGCCAGTACCTTTTGATTTTTTTCTTTGAGTGTATACGTGTGTTTGCTAAAATTTAAGAACAATGTAGTAATAACGCAATAACGACAACAAGGAATAAATACAGCATTAAAGCTTTTTTTAAATCTTCTTTGATCATAACGTTTCTCTCTCGGGGAATGCGTAAATATACGGTGTTGGTGCATTTTTACTTTTCAACAGAGATCTGCTGATACTACTTAATATTAGAAGATATCACCAGCATATTATATCCTTCATATTTGAAGATAATTTGCAGGTTGTTCCACCAATGTATTTAGGATATCAGCAGACTTCTCTACGTAATATATGCGACGGGATCAACAACATATATTTTTATCCGCTGTCAACTATATATTTTCTGTTATATTTAATGATTAGTTATTCATATAGTTGTTTTTATATATAATTATATATACTAACTATACATGTCAGTATATACACACTTACTTGACAAATACGACTCATATATATGTGACATTTACACGTATATAGTAGTAGACAATCCTTACGACGAGAGAAAGGAGAGGCTGACAATATTTTTTAGGGAATGTCTTTTGAATCCATCCTCAATGGGGGTAATATAGGCCATCATGCAAGTTATAATATAAGTATGTATGTAATGTTAAATGTTTTTTGTATGTTACATATCTTGTGGGTGGTGTGAGCTTTCCATTTTGGTTTTTTCAGTTTTACCATATTTTGTTGGTGACATTCATATATATCAGAAGAGAAGGCAAAATGTTTTTTTTGAATCAATCAATAAGAGTAGTTTAATAATAAATGATATGTAATAATTATTAATTATATTTTTTTGTAAAAGACAAGAACAAATAAATAATCTTGTGGAGAAGGCAGTGAGGTTGGAAATTAATTAGTGGTAGTTTCATATTTTCTAACATTATCGTTAAGTCATACTTTCCTTTTTACGATAGCAATTTTTGAGCTCTCAGAAGGAGGCCAGTTTTTAATAATATTAGAGTTAAGTGAGAGTTAAAACCCTTCTTGTACTCTTCTACGTATGTATTTGTTTGGTTTTTATTCTTCACGTTTTTTAAGGATAGAGAACACTTTGAATGGACCGAGAAGAATTTTCTTAACAGTCACTAAATATATTTTCCAACAGTTTTAGGTTACATTCAGTTTTTGTGTTATTTTTTGTATGACTGACGATTTTATTAATTGTTCATATTATTCTGTCATTTTCAGTTTTTAGCCGAGATTCAAAAGTCACAGACCAAACTTTTTAAAGATTAACTCTTTCCCTTTTGACAAGATAGAGTCACCCGTATTTTCTCGCGCGCTATTTGTGAACTCGGTGAATTTCTGCATAAAGTTAGGAGTTTCCGAGAAAACACCTGGCAGTTTACCTGCCAAGGGATTTGTATTGGCACTTGTTCCCGCTGCTCCGACTCCTCCTGGACCTGGAGGATTATTCCCTGCTCCCCCCGCTCCACTTAGGGGATTCGCTTTGTTGAATAAACCCAAGGGATTAGGAATAGCAGAGGTGGCTCCTCCAGACACATTCTCAAGAGTAGGTGGAAGAGGTTCCGTTGTAGGACTGAATTCGGGCACTACTTGTGGCACACCTCGAACATTCTTCTTCATACTTCCTCCACCACCTACCCCTCCAACACCACCAACTCCACTACCACTCACGTCAGACCCAATCATATTACTTCCAGGAGGTCCTGGGGATGATTGCATATGAGACTGACCGGGAACTCCTGGACGACGACCTGGTCCTACACCACCTCCCCTACCACCTCTCCGACTGTTGGCCGAGCCGTCGTAGTGGTTCCTCAACTGTAAACATTTTTATAAACACCAATAAAAATTTGGACGATTATGACCCTCTACTATTTTGGTCCGTATATTTAATGCTTTCTCTCTACATTTTTATCCTCATGTGGAGACCATGTTGTTGGGGTGATCCCAACAGTAAATGTGTGAACACCCCCATGCAAACTTGGCACTCGTGTCATCAAAACTGAGGATCACCGTATTTAAATATATTTATAGATAACAACAATAGCTTTTGAATTGTCTACCATTTACAATAATTTACAAATGTCACGCTTTGACCACATGATCATTCCACGCTTTGCTAGTTATTTTTATATAATATATACATTATAATTAATGTCTATTTGTAAACTAGGTTGCTCCTAATCTGAGAAGCTTGAATCCCAAGAGACAGAATGTCCCTATTCATAATCTGCCTTTTTTCTTTCTTTAGGGTCGGAAAAAAAGAGAAAGGAATAAATGGGGTACAGTAAACAATGAAAGCTATGCGTAAACAAAAGCTGACTGGAAAAAAGTGAAAGTCTCACCAGAGTGTGTAAATATGTATATGTATTTATTGTTATAAAGGTTACAGGGGCAAACCAACTCAAATATCAAAGACGTGTTATCATTTTGGACGGAAGTGAAAATTCCATAGCGATGATCTACATAATCACACTGCACAAATGAAAGTACAGAGGAACATCCATCAGAAACAGCTCATTACTTGCAATGTATGTATTTGAATATCAAAAATATCGTTTACAAAAGCTTTGGGAAACATATCATTTGCAAACGGCTTTTTGGAATATTTGTCACGTCACTTGCAAGCTTTGGAATTGTCACTTTTGCAAAAGATTTATAAATGTAAACACTTAAAAGTAATGAAGGGGCGGGGTTTGGGCAGGGGGCACGGGGCTTGCTTAAGCAACTAGTCAAAATGGGAAGCGTTTGTGGAAAGAGTTTTGAACTTACCTCCGAGTGATCGAGAGGATAAGAGGCGTCTAGATTAGCAGCGGCGTACAGAGAGAGAGTCATAAAAAAGAGAACTTGTTCAGAGGAGCACAACATCAAATAAGTTCCAGGTTTAAAGGGTTTAGTGCAATATAAACAAGCCAATTGATTTCAATAATGTTTATTCAACAATCTCACTCAAATTAATGTCTTCCTCCACGTACGAATTATATGATTTAGATAATGAAGCATTGACCACACCGCAATGACATCGAAGGCACACCGAGAGAGAGAAAGAGGTGAAACGACACATCCAGACTCGTGTGCGACCCTTTTTTTTTATTTTTTCACCTACCAACTTATTGCGTGTACAAAAATAGAGCCAAATATAGGTCCAAACTTTTAGGTATACCTTTTCGTGGGTTCCTTCCGTCCATTCGATGGTGCGGTAGGGACCCATGGGGTGGAGGACCTTCGCGCGGGGGAGGAGGAGGACCTCTTGCCCCAGGACCTGGTCCTCTTCGATGCTCAGGGGGGCCTAAATGTGGGGGTGGTCCACGGCGACCTCCTCGGCCACCACTGCTATCATACTCCAGCGGGGCTTCTGTTAAGAAGTTGGACGGCACGAGACCTCGAACTCCGTTTAATTCCCCCATGTAAAACCCATCGTCATCCATATCCCCATAAACGTATATTATATCACCCGTTTGAAAGGATAACTCAACCTGGAAATTAAATGGTTTTTTATGAGATTCTGTAGTAGTAGGAATACATTAATACAGCTTTTCCTATACTTATTTCTTTAGTTTGGCTTCCATACACCCACCTCCGAGTCCACGTTGGGCGATAGCTCCTGAGGATCGTAATCATAAAGAGCCACCATCTTTTTCACTGGCATATTGGCGTATATGTCTCCCCATCGATCTCTTCCCATGGCGCGACGTTCTCTACCACTCACTAATGGCTCTCCACTCTCCTATTCAAAATCAAATAAATTATTTAATGCTAGTGAAAGTCAAAGAGCGGTTATTTGAATGAATTTTAATATATTTTCATAGTTAACCAGTCTTCCGTGATTTGGTCTATTTACGTTAAGAATCTCTTGTGCGACACGATCGTCATCTGGCTGACATTCGGAAACCATATTGCAAGGGACGTAGCCTCTCCTACCCCCTGCTTCTCCCCAGTAAAATCCATCCGGGTCTTTTTCACCATAAATCTGAATTTAAAAGTAAATGTTTATAAAACTGGCCGAATAAATACATAGAGAGCTTACTAATTATTTAAACCACAGTCAGTCATTCAACACACAAATCACAAATCAAAGAAGCGTAACGCCACTGGAAATTTCAACGAGCTGGGCGTTTAGCATTTACAAACGCAAGCGATTCGCAAAGTTACGTGTGTGTAGAGAAAGCACACATCGATCAAAAAAGCCTACAGGAAGCTCAACTGCAGCGGCTTAAAAACGTGTTGCACATTTTATTTTGTTTTATTGTTGAGTAAATTATGAATACCTACGAAACATGAAAAAAACCGTACCTTTATCATTTGTCCCTCTCGAAATGGTAACTCTTCTTCACAGGCATCAGGATTTGGGGACATTGTTGGAGGGTCATAATCAAATAGCGCAACGAATACTCGATGTCTGACATCAGCGGAACGGGGCCCTGGCCGAGGCGGTCTCCCACGACCATACATTGGTTCAGCTGAGGGGCCCCTACCGTAATCGTCCATATGGGGAGGCCTGGTTCCTCGGTGGTGAGGACCAGGGGGATGAGGGTGACCATGGAAACCTCTGGCAGTAACGGGACGATCAGGTGGAAGAGGTCTCCCCCGGGCCCCATAATCTCGAGGATGGCCACCAGCCAGTCTTCCGTGACGATCTGTGTCTTTAGTGATTTCTGTAATATCAGCATGCTTTGATACTCGAAGGAATGGGGATGACCCACTCTAATATAAGTGATCTTTCAGGCGGTACTTACCTATTGAGGGAATGTTCATATGATAGCCTGCTCCACCTGTCTCCCGATCACTAAAACTTTCTTCACCTTCCAACATATTCGGGTGTCGACCTCGTCGTGGTAGACTGTTGGAATTCATCTGGAGAAAGTTCAATTTCCCATTTTAGATTCGATTCAAGCACCGCACAATGGCCAGTTTACCCATTCCGGCACTCGTCTTTAATTTGTCCAAAAATGAAATTGCATTGTGAAGCATGTTTACATTTTTTCTGAAGGCTTATGCTAATATACTACTGCTGGCCAAAAAGGTTCATTGTATGTTCACCATAAGAGCCATCGTGGCCGCGGATGTCGGACGGAGAACAGCAAGCATTTGATTCACTCAAGAATTATGTTTTTTTTGTTTAGCGGTTTTTTGTTACCATAATCCAAAACACATGTACACCATGTTTATTAAAAATGCACGGATTCTGCTTATTCAGTCAGTTTTAGGCATACAAAATTTTAGTGCAATTAACTGTAAGTAATATTTTTTAAAGTTGACGTCAAAACATTTTGAAACGCAAACGTTTTGAATATTATTTCAAAAATCTTCAATACGACTGGACTAGCATCGTCGAGCAATTGATGTTGTGATTTGCTGCTTTTAGAACTATTTCTTGCCTGAAATGGCGCCGTTTCGGAACATTTTCTGTAAATACACATTGTATTTTTTAAAAAGAATGGTTTAAGCATATTACATACCACAAGATACAAAATAAACGACATTCCTGGTACCCTAAAGTAATGAAACCACCGGAAAGCGTTTTAAACCTCCAGTACCTTCCAAAGAAGTACAAAAGTATAAAAATTATAACCTCTAATTGAATTATTAAATAAATGTTGTACATTTATGTACATTTATGATTTTTTAGCGCATTAAAAATTCCGGGAACTTAGTTATTTATGGAAGATAGTCAGGCTGGGAAATAACATTTTCAAAAAAGGATGATGAAAAGATTTCTATCCGTAAAGGTACCTCCCAAGGAAATTGCGCAACAATTTCAAAACAGCTATACTGATGTATAAATGTAAATGCTAATTGTAATGTGAATGTCCACGTCTTTAAAATATATTACTTACAGTTAATTGCATTAAAATTTTGCATGTTTAGACCTGGTTGAATAAGTAGAATACGTTCATTTTTTAATAAGCATGATGTATATGTGTTTTGGATTATGGTAACAAAATATCGCTAAATCAAAAAACATAATTTTTGGTACAAAATTAGATTTTTACCAAAAGGTTAATAGCACTAACTCCTTACGACCTGAGACCTGAGCGAACGAAATTCTTGCCGTTCCCCGTTCACTCAATGTTAAGAGACCCGACATCCGCGGCTACGCTGGCTCCTGTGGTGAACATGGGATGAAACGTTTTATGCCAGAAGTTGCATGTTAGTAAAATAAAGGCTTTGGAAAATTTTTTTAACACGCTTCACAATGCAATTTCATTTTTGCACAAAAAAAGAATGAGTGCCGAAATGGGCAAACTGATCGTTGTGTTCATTTTCCCCAGGATTTTAATGAAATCTAATTCCGAAAATTTGCTAGGTACTGGTTGTAGTTGTCTTGTAATTATTTTGACAAAAACAAATCGTCATTATAGCGTCATTAGCTGATAATTTTTTGAAATACCTTGTTGTGCCTTTTTCCTTTCAAGACTTGAGCGGGGATTGAGATGGGAATACTATCGGAAGAGAGACTATCACGAGATTTAGTGCGTACGGTCACTTGTTTAGGAATCACCCCTTGAAAACGATTCAAATCTAGCAAAGCGTGATCTCCTATAAAGTACAATAAAACCCATTAAAAAACAAATCTCACTACCTTAATCACGTATCAGCAAAAGATAAGTAAGTTGTAAACTTTGCAAGTATTTATGGAAATAAGAGAAAAAATGCAAGTATTTATTTTAACTGACCTGACGGACTGTCGATTTCCAGGATTTTTCTACCATCTGCAAAAACAGCATAGCCAGTTACGACAGCGCCATTGGATGTACCGGCCGTAACTGGGTGCCAGGTGACTAGAATAGTATTATCCTGCGGCCCAGCTTCAACTTGAACGTCAACGGGTGGATCCGGTAAACCTAAACAACCTCAAAGAGTAAACCACACAGAAAAGGCTCAAAGGACCACCACAAGACCACAATTAAGTAACATGAAGCAATTCTATTTGAAAAAAACTACGTCAATATTTTTATTGTCTCATGTCATTGCATGTGCTAAGTGTTTAAACACAAACGCTTTAAGTAATTATACTAATACCTTTTGGTAATGTTCGGAATTCTGTATGAGATGACAGCTTTTCCATTTGCTTACAATTTTTTTCGTCAAAATGCGGAGCTTTGATATTCTTTGAACGAACTGTAACTCGATAGGTTGTGTTTGGAGTAAGCCCTTTAAGCGCAAGATAATACAAAAGTTATTCTAAAAGTGCTTCTGCGTAAATTTGCAAAAATGTTCCCCTCCTACCCAATCTACACCCCCCCCCCCACCCCACCCCTACCCCAAAGGGAAAATTCATCAGACACTTTGAAACTTACCCGTTATGGTGTGCCTATACACGCCTGGTTTGACTGTTCTAACTTCCACATTATTAACACAAACTACATGCTGATAGTTACTATTGCTTGGAAGCCATGAAATCGCAGCCGAGGTGCTAGTTACGTTGGTTGCCCTTTGGATACACATTTACCAATGAATACAATTTTAGTCAGTGAGCCTTAATTTATAAAATGGTAATTCAAAATAACGTACTTGAACAAAATTATGTCGAGATCCCATTCGTTCATTACCTTACACAAGACGGAGCCAAGGGTGCGTCCTTTCCTATTACCATTGTACATGCTGCATCCCTGGATGTTCTTCGGTTGGGTGTTACAGACCGAACACTTATTCTGTGCGGCTAGTAAGAGTTTCAAGAACATGCGATTAATATTTCGACGTAGCCATTCATTTTGAATGTACAAAAAATTTGGGGCAGTCTTGGCAAATAATTTGCTAAATGAGTTAAAAGCCATTAGAGGGACATCATTAGTAAAACTATACTTACCCTATTGCAGTCAACGCCCTCTACAAGAGCACGTGTTCTTTCGTTGGCTTTGACGGTACATCTTAGGAGTCCATTTACATAGACTTGGTAGCTGTCGACAGTACCAGGTGGGCATTCGGGTGGGTTCCAACCAATCAGGATGCTTTTATTAAGTTGTCTTTCCAGAGTGAGTTGCACTGGGGGAGGTACTAGCACCGAGAAGAATAAGTCTATCAGAATCAATGAGTGCCAAACATGCAGGGTCTTTACTACGTGTTCTCTCTAAATTGCATTGCATTATTTAATACATAAAAGAATTGTCTTTTGATCTTGAAAACAAAATTAAAAAACTCAACAAACACTCAACTAACCATGTTTTTCAGGGTCTGAGTCATCATCGAGTACATCTTCCAAATCCAAGTACCCATACTCCTCCTGGCGTCTGTTCATGAGTTCTTCTGCAGGAATCACCGTAAGGAACAGAAAAAAATGTATATCAAGGTAATGTGAATGAACAAGTGGTTGTGGTTTGGCGAGAGGTATGGGTTTACACACACATATGGAAATAACATGGAGTGTTTTGAATAATAAAACCGAACCTCATGGAACATCTGTGATATGAGAAGTCATGAGACGGAGCTATTGGTAAAAATTCTATTTTTTTACATACATTGTAAGATGTTGGGGTAAGAGGACACCAAAATGCATGCATGGCTATAATTGACATGCACTCTTACGTTTGGTTATACAAGATACTCAACTGATTCTTTTATTATTCTGTTGTATTGTTTTGATTGTAAGTCAGAAGGAAGGAACGAGAGACAAACCTCGATTTCGGAAAACGTCCTGTTGATTACACACCAAGGGGGGCAAGGTTCTCTTAATGCGATTCTTGCTCTTGACTAGAATCAATTATAAAGATGCAGACAACATCGAACATGCATTCATATGTAGTATCCAACCAACCACCAACATTACACAATTCAGTCAGCCTAAATTAACTACTAAATTTTTGAATCTCAAAAGCCAATAATAATTTTCAAAGAAAAAATTACATAGTTCTCAAATTTCAAATAGAACCTCACATATTTGGTTGTGTGGTAAAATCTCTCGTTCAAAATCCATCACCAAAATTCAATCATGGCCTCTTCATTAAGGCAAAGTGTAGGTAATATATAGCCTTTTGAGCTTAATTATAGCGATAAATATTTAGCAAATTCAAACAAATTTCAATATCTACTAAAACCAGAAACTTCAAGACAAACTGACTTGTTGCCAGGAAAAGTGTGTGTAGCTCTCCGTGATCAAATTAAAGAACATTCGCTGCATAAAGTAGCTAATCTTTTATAAATGATTAATAAATTATTCTATTTACACCTCTGTCGTGGGAATTCGGAGAGATCCTGACCCCTTTGCTTTCATAGCAATGTTTTATGTCTTTCACTGCTCAAGCAATGTCTTGTCATCCTTACTGATCTGATAAATTATGAAGTATTATGCAAAATACAGCCAAAGCACAAGATACTGCTGAAGACTCGAAAAAATTAATATTTAGAGAAAGATACAATAATTATGTATATAAAACAATCCAAAATAATTTTACGTTTCCAGAATAATGGAATTAAAACAAACTTCGACTATATAGAGACCAATATAAATCACAAGTTTACCATCATGTACAACGGGAATAAATATAACTGCTTATATGTAAATATTTGAATTTCATAAATATTCAAGAAAAGCTTTCTAGTGTCTAATGAAACGTAAACTCATAGTGATGTGGCACCCCACGAACGACACTGTATAGCCATTTATGGTTAACGGAAGTGACAGTATCATAGCCTATAAATCCATACCTGAGCATAAACCTAGCATGGTAAGAAAAACGAAATCATCAACTAACCGATTATCAAACGCTGGGACTCGTCTTGTACATCTCGAGGATAGTCAAAGTCATGGAGACTTGTAGAAAGACAGTCATCAGATTCCTTAATACCCAACACGACTTGCTGATGAAATTCCAGCAGGTCCTCGCCCACCAAACGTTCAACGTAATTTGACGGCACCAGGCCGCGGCGTCCATCTAACAGCTCTCCGTCTAGAAATCCATCCTGCGGAATCCCCCAATGTAAAGTTCAAGCGAACCAAGTACCCATTCAAATCCGAGCCAAATAGTTGGGGAGTATGTACGTAATGACTCCTCACTCGGTAGTAAAGTGTCAAGTTATCAAGTTACTTAGTAATCTAATAGAATATGGGGACCAAATTGCTACTCACTTCATCCATGGTTCCCCAAACAAGAACATAATCTCCAGCATTGAGGTAGAGCTCAGCTTCAGGATTCTCATTGGGTGACTGATGAAAAGGATCGTAGGAATACCTGTCACAGAAACATTTCAGCACATTTGAGCACAGGTGGTATAGAACCATTTCAACTTGCAAATATTTCCTTTAATTTCTTAGGGACTGTCAGTTCTTTCAGGCTAGTTCACTCGACAGGTGACGGCAGTTCCAGTCTCATATTTAAGTATGCCATACTCTTGCACCTTGTTACTGAAACATAGGATGACTCACCTAGCGATGTAGACGAAGCAACGTCCCTTCCCAGGGATGTCCAGGACGTCAACTCCTTTATTCATTGATTGCTGATGCTGATGAGGATGATGTTGCGAATGTGAGGTATGATGGCTTTGGTGATGCTGTTGATGCTGATGCTGGGGATGTTTCCCAATAATTACATTACTTCCATTAATAACTTGTGGTTGATTAGGCTGCTGTTGAACGGAGCCAAGGAGGAGAAGGTATCCACCCTCCGACTCGGTGGCTCCCCCTTGACCGGGTTGATTTTGATTGGAGTACTCCATAGCGTAGTTGGTTTGATTGTTTTGTTGACGACCTCCTGACGACTTGCTACCCTTGGGATCATCAACGTGGGAAGTGGTTATTATGGTGGGGATGGATATTTGCTGATTCTGATGAGCTACAAGATTCAAAGGGTTGTGACTACTGCCAGGATTATTTGAATGAGGGTTATGTTGCTGACTATGAGAGGACTGAAGAGTTGGTCCCGCCGAGGGAAAAATAGTGCCCACAGGGAAAAAATTTGTTGGTAGAACGGTTGCTATTTGTTGAAATGGTTGCACTGAACCCAGACTCTGAAGGGTTTGCACGGTTGCAGTCTGATGGCTTCCTCCAACTTGTTGTTGTTGGTGATGTTGCTGGTGATGTTGTTGATGCTGCTGTTGATGTTGATGCTGGTGTTGTTGTTGCTGTGTTTGGTGATCGTACAATCCAGCCAAGTCCCTCGAAGTACACCCTGAAACTAAAGGAAGCAAGAAAAATTCGGCTACTCCGACTGTCGAACCAATGCCCAAACCATGGAGGAGGAATAACAAAAACAAACATGATTAAAAATCAGTTTAATTAATACAACTATACAGTCTAATAAATAACGGTCGAACTAAAGTGCTTGAGAGGAATTTTCCCTTCTTTTTAATTTCCATGCAATTTCCAAGCGTCATCAATAAAAATAGCTTTTCCGAATGCATGAGTGCACCATTATTACATATACATTACATTTATCGTACATACATCTCCATACAAATACCATTGCAAAACATCGACTCAAATTTGTCAGTTGCCGCAGCATCTGTGCACGTATTCCATATCGAAAAGGGGTAAATCTAAGTAGTACATATATAATTGGAGCAATTAGCCAGGGAAGAGTGCCTCAAGCCTAAGCCTAACTTAACTGACACAACATGTAGTCACTCATGGTATGATTTTTTCAAGACTCCATCCACAATAAGAACATCCAGACTACGTCAGAAAGGCTAAAATAAAATAGACAACGAGGGTAGTGGAGAGATAGAATTAGGGACGGTACTCATGTAAACACAAACCCTAAAGAAAACAAATAGCGACTTCTCGTAGGATAATTAAATATATTCAGTAACCTGCCGACAAATGCAGAAGCCAGATTGTCTAGTTTTCCCAAAGTAGGCAAAAGTACGAGGTTTACAATTATTCCTATAATATTGAAAAGGAGCGTCTAATAGAAGTCGTTACAAATATACCTACAGCTAACTTTCCTCCACTTCAAATGCAGGTAAAATGCAATCAACACTGTGTATATCACAACCCACGCTTTCTCTTCCCTGTAATTAATAGCAGTGGAGTACTACCATCACTCTTCCAACGTAGGTTGCACTTTTACATCATCTCTCTCCCACACACATGTGTCTCAATCGTCAATCATCATCGTACACATCAAATTAATTCAAATGCAGGGCTCGTATTACACGTACTACACAATCGTATGTAGATATTTATTCATACGCTGGGAAGAAGTACTGTCACTGACGTGACTCCCCTCCTCAAAGCTCCATCACATAAGAATTTGAATCTCGTAGAGATTATTGAGGGATAAGGCTTCGTCAGATCAATTTTTCTCTTACTTTCTCTAAGATGTGTACTTAAGTAAGAGAGAGAAATGGGGAACGAGACGTCTGGAAGAATTTTTTAGGGAGTAGAAAAAGCGTAAGTGGATCAGCATATATGTATTCTCTACTCTGGGCGTTTGCAACTATACTTCACTTCTATAGACAATATAAAATATTTAGATAGATATATTACATCATTATTTGCCATTCCGTCCGGTCACTATATAACTTACAAATAGTAGCTAACATGTTTAGAACGACATGGATCTTCTAGTCTAAATTTTGTATGTCTTACTTTTCGCATCATTGTGAATAGTAATTTTGGGTATGTAGTGTTTCGTTGATGTTGGTTTTTTGGGTAAAGTTCGCCTACGTGCCCCTGGAATCACATTCTGGCCTGGCAGATTCACATTGGTGCGAAAACGGGGTTGACACACTGCGAAACCCAACAAAACACGAGTCAAAGTCACTCGGCTTTGCATGCAAGCACGATTCAGAAAGAAATAACCAGAATCAAATTAGAGCCAGGAGAAAGAGAAGGGGGGAAGGATCAACAAGCTCAATTAATTCTAGGACAAATATTGCGACATTGAAACATATGGAAAATTCTGTCACTTATCGTTTTACTATCTATGGACAGTTTGCTGGGGTATTCATCTACACATGTATTTGTATTATTATAAATTTACTCCGAGTAAGGTTAGTAATTTTCTAGAGTTTCTATACATACGATTGTTCTTCTCCTTATGGCCATGTTGTTGCAATATCCTAAAAATTCCATTAATTCCTGTAATCTAAAAAGCTTCTATATTTTTTATACCTGTCTTTCTCATCCTTTTGAAACATACGAACCGATATGCATAGAGATTCCTGCAGGGTTTCTTTCCCTCATAGATGTTGTACTATTGTGACAGTAACAATAGTTCTACCAGGTTTTAAATTAGTATTAACGTCACTTCATAGAAATAAAATCATACAATAAAGTACAACTAGTCAACTTCTGTCAATGTATTCTTTCCAATTGTCCCACTCGGTATTTTTTAAGGTAGTCATCTTTCGAAGGTTCTCGGCAAGGGTTTTCCATGTCACCATAAGTCTGTGTGGGCCCCTGGGTTTTGGTTTTTCGGCGTAATTAAATTTGTGTAATATGTAATGCATTATAGAAGCAGAGTAAATAAATTTAATTTGCCATCCCAGGCCTTAGTGTAGCCTTTAAATTCATTGTTGTCTTTAATTTTTATACCCTTCAAATGAATTTTGCAATCATACGTAGAAATTTTGAAGTAATGCATTTGCGCTTTAAAAATCGTCGTATTTAATTCAATAGAGCGTTCAGATTTCCAAACTAAAGGACACAGAATGTGTTATTTTATTTAGGAGTATCAAATTGGACCACCTAAAATGAGACGTAATAGTATTAGAATTAGAAAACAATTCCCTCTCAAAATCCTAAATGATGTATAAAAGAAAAAATACAGTAAATACATAATAATACATACAGCTGGAAAAAACCGATGATGTGCTGCACCTGTGTACGCATACGCATAAAGAAATATTTTTGAAAAAACGACGACTTGAAACTTTACATCCGTCTTTCACAAACAACTTGCAATGCTTCTTTTGAGGCGGTAAATTTAATTTTACCATTTAATTGCTCCAAAACCAATATAAGGCCCAGGAGACTTATGGTAACGTTGAAAGCCCTCGCCGAGAGCTTTGCTCAAACGATATATCTACCACATAAAAATCCGAGTGTGACACTTGGGAGTAAGGCATTGTCAGTTTTCAAAAGATTATCTCAACACCATCCGTATGTATAAAGTGAAGCTCAACGCTGAGAACATCATTATACGATTCCTCACCAGCAGACAAACCTTTGGCCTTTTATTCTCTACACTGTCGATCTTTTCTTCCAAGCAAAAGTGACATGGAAGCTCATCCTTCTTTCGTAATAGTATCCTTACTGCTTATTATTGACAGTAAGGAGAATGGCTACGATGCTGTGTGTAGGAACAGGATACCCAAACAGACGAGACGGAAGATTCTCTTCCACATAGAATCCAAGGAACTTGAAGAAGAATTAAAGTCTCACCGAATTCCACCGACTCAAATAAATAAATCTACTACCTTTTTTAGAGAGCTATATATTGTATGTGTAGCATGAAATTGAAAGCTGGAGGAGAAAACGTAGAAACTTTGCCAATCGTGAGTCCTGAGCCGAGAAATTTTTATTGAATTCTCATGAGTATCACTATTATAAGCTAAAAGCTGGAATAATTTATTTAAATTCAGTACCGATTGTCCCTTTGAGTGCCTTCTCCACCGACTACCTCTGCTAGCCCAGCCCATGAACAAGAAGGAATCAATTAGCATTTCAATTTCCTTTTTAATTCACAACCCTGTTCGCGCTAATTCCCACAAATATCGATTTTCTCCTCAGTAAATCAAAATTGAGTTAACAACTCGAGAAACTCAAAATTCATAAATTTTATTACAGCATCTGCAACTGCTTCCAGCCTCCGCTCCACCAGCCATATGCTGCTGCTACCTCCGAAGTCGTAAGAGGAAGTTCCAGATGCGCCTATATGTGTAGGCTGAATATTTCGTTGAATAATAATTGTTACAAAACCTTTTCCCTCTCACCAATTCTCCTCCCTCGTAAATGGTTCACAAAAGGAGAGGGGAGGGAGAGAAAGAATGAGAAAGAGGTTACAACTCATCACCCAGTCAAAGTCTTGGTAATGTCAAAACGGTAGCCGAGGTTAAAGAAATCTACTCAAAGGAAAGGGTCTAATTTACTTTGCCAAGGAAAATCGTTATTTTATTATTTGCTCCACTACTGCAGGAGTAAGTACCAATCGGCCGTAAAACTAACATATACTTTTTAAGCATTAGAGGAGTGTATTAGCATATTCCAGTTGCTCGCAGAAATATTAACTTTAGAACTTTATGACTCCTCTACGCCTTCATATATTTTACTACAATACTCTTTCTCTATAACTTCTTCCTTGAATGTTTACTACTGCAAAAAGCTTCCTTTACATCTTTCAATATGCTTGTTACATCCCATGAATGTACTCAAAAACATACATGAGAGTATACAGATATTGACTTGGGACATTTCCGAAAATCAGGAAATCTATCAACAATAGCCAACTGTGGAACGATCGGATAGAATTTACGCTATAAAGCCCCGAAAAAATGCTTTAGCCACAATACAGCTAATTTGGAGAAGCTTTTCTTTCTGTTGGTGAATTTACTATTGATAATTTATACGTACACACATAATTATCCCGGCTTACAATTCATATATTCAAATACATACAAGAGCAGGCAGGGTAAAAGTAAGGTTCTTCAAAAGACAATAATAATTGGCAAAATTAGGAATAATATTGTCATTCTGGTCTTTCGGCATTCAATATGCTGTCAGCTTAAACAATCTGCGAACATATCCGTTTATTATGGTCAATAGGTTAATGCTTAAGAGCTTGTATTTCTAGGACCAATCACGACTTTGCACGATGGTAAGGGAATTGACCAAAATATTTTTTTTCTTGTTGGGGGT
>JAQFXU010000342.1:0-59898 GCA_034693705.1 Spatulosminthurus flaviceps | reverse complement strand
GAGAACAGTCATTTTATGTACTGAACTGGAAATAACACGTTAATAAAGTCATGAATTGAATTGAATTGAATTGAATTAGTATACACGTATTGGGTACCAGACATGCAGGGTAAGGGACAAAGATTTTATAATGTAGGAATGTATGCAAGGTGAACCCTTGGTTTTAATTCCATGGTGTATAGTCCTCGCGTCCCATCCTACTTAAATAAAAAGCCGCTTTTAAAGTAAGTTTAGGCAATGGTAGGTAGCGAAAACTGAGGTAAGATGTGACGTCAAATTAGTAAAGTTCGGCAGACGGATGAAACGGCAGCCGGCCCTTGGTTTGCCCAGCTTTGATCCGCATTGTTAATTGAAAATACCTCATATTTACGACAGTCAAAATGCTTAACCATGCGGTTTATACAATTTTAACTTAATCCCTTCTTTCACATTGCCAGTCAGTAACTTTTTATCGACGATTTGATTTTCAATGTTCATACATCATACACATGCTCTTCCTCTCAGTCAGTCAGTTCTTCCCAACAAACTTTCTGTCTGCAATATGATTACAGAGCACTAAAAAAGTAAAAGCCAGCATTTATGAAGACGGTGCTCCCGCCACATCAACCCCTTTAGTTTAACAACTGTATCATAAAATCCAGGAAATTGTCAAAATGACGACTTCACTGAATACTAAGGATATCTTTTTATTTATAAACCCTCTCTCTATTCAAGATATATATATCGTCGGCTAAAGTCCAAAAGGAGCTATATGCAGAAATCGCTTAAACGGGAATTAGCATGTACTACAATGTATAAGCGAGTTGTGCATATAGCTCCTTTTGGACTTTAGCCGACGATATATAAGTTTATATTTTCTCCTCGATTTATCAACTCCAACCTGTAAAATTCTATGTATAGAGATTTTATTTCTAAGTTCCTCAGATTTTACTTCTTTGGAAATCAGTTGCACTTTTAACTGCAGTCGTAATAAAATGTACATGAAAACACGAGCATCATTGCGCTAGTCCTACTCGCGGTTTGCCAAAACAATCAAGTGGTAGTTTCCCAAAATATTGGGTCACACACGAAATAATTATATTGAGAAGCGAAGCCATGGTCGGAAGGAGATGAGGGTACTGTGAGATGAGTAGTTATGAAATTCGAAGGTGTATGAGTCACAACTTGTGACGGTAAATATTATTTTGAGGTGTTTATGCTGTGACATTTAATTGCGATACAGCAAATGATATAATTTTATGATTTTTGGAAATTTAATGTCCTCACATGCAATCACAACAATAATAATGATTTTCATAAATATATTTTTGCTACAAAGATGTAAGTTAAATAAAGTAAGAAATTTCGTTGACCACCTGTGTTAATGACTTCATCAAGTCTCTCTTTCGTCTCGCAATACTCGCGACAATATTTCCTATATAGCTTTAAAAGGAAAATTAAGGTTCGGCTCGTTTCATTTTTATACTCTTCCCGTCCTACCTATATCGTAGTAGATATTTTACGCAATATTATCTGTAAAAATTACTAATAATTTACGCGTGATGATTTCACTCCAACCTGCTCCACTTGTCCTTATATCATCCGTAGAAATTACAATTTTTCAAGTGTTGCTCATATATAAAATAGACATTCCTTGCGTAGCAGACAATCCACCTACATCAAGGTATATGTACGTGGTATTTCTTCTATATCCTCGGAATGGTATACAGTATAAAAGATGGTAATATAATCTGCTCGTAAGAATTATATGTCACAACTGGTAGTAAAATCATCGAAATTTATTCGTTTTTAAAGTTTACACCTACCCCAACCCACACACCAGACCCATCAATGCCATCCTATAACAAGTCAATCAGACGGGAGTTGACAAACAGCAGTATCGTAAATTCAAGAATTTTCCCCCTTTTGAATCATAATAATAATAATTGTGTCATTTACATTTTTCTGATTACAAGGTCATTTTCTTTCCCAAAGCTTTTTTCAATTATTGTCATTAAAAGACGTTTGAGAGCCGTACCAGACTTATTTTGATTATATTTGAGAGAGAAACCTCGTTTTTCCTTGGTAGAATCAAAAGTAATTATTTAGTGTGATTGTGATTGTAGCCCATTAGAGTCAATTAAATGACTTGCCATGAAAGGACAGATGATTCTAGTCACCCACCACCTTTTTCGAG
Source organism: Spatulosminthurus flaviceps (assembly GCA_034693705.1). Taxonomy (NCBI): domain Eukaryota; kingdom Metazoa; phylum Arthropoda; class Collembola; order Symphypleona; family Sminthuridae; genus Spatulosminthurus; species Spatulosminthurus flaviceps. The sequence continues at coordinate 57,722 of JAQFXU010000342.1, read as the reverse complement.
ACCACTCATATATAATATATTAAAGATTAATTTTGAAAAAAAAAATTCAATGGAATAAAAAAGCACTTGGACTCTATCCCGATAAGAACATCCATACAACAAGGCAGCCTTGTTCTCTCGTACTAAAATCCTTTTTGCTGGGTATGTAATCAAATTCAAAGGAGGATAATTGAATAATGAACAATAAATCTAAGGTTCGTTTCCATATTTTCCCATTCGTTCTTGTCATTTGCGCCCTGAATTAATTACTTGCAGGTGCAAATAATCAACAAGGTTAAGACAAATTGCTCTTGAGGCATGTTTATATTGGAAACTCGTACTACATGGATTATAGTAGCATTAGGAGGTGACGAAATCTACCATGGAGGGATGTATGATATGGGAGGTATGTATAAAATGTGTTTTTGAGTGTTAGTTGGCGGTAGATTAACATAATATTTGCAATTATTAACATTGTAATTCAATTAGAAATTCCAAATAGAGTAATATGCTGACTCTCCGTTATAGACGTTTATATGTATATTTTCCTTTCACCTTACTTGCACTCACCATCTAGCCAAATGGCCAGCTACAGTAGGTTACTACTATTTAAATTTCAAAAATAAAAAGTACTTACAGGATGTGATTATTACACATAGAGCAATAAGAGATATGAATCTCGAAAGTTGTTTAGAAAAAAGATCAAAGGTTTATTCATTTATGTTCATATAATAGTTAAAGACATGTAGTAGGAAGCGGGTGGAAGTCATTTTGTAATAATTCAATATGTTTGTGAGTGTGTGTGTGTGTGTGTAGGCTGAAAAAACAAAGCATTTAATAGACTCATTTGGTAATTTTATGAATGAAAAGTGAAAACTTTCCATATACACATTTACATGGTGTTAAAAAAGGGAGTTTAAGGAACATAGCGTTATGATTTTTAAATTCGATAATAATTATGACACGCGTGCAAACATTTGGGACGGCCTTTATTTGTTTGTGTATAATATGTATGAGCCATGGAAAAAATCACATCCTTTTATACATGATGTATAAAGTTTATGAAAAAACTAGGTAATCTGTTAATATAACGTGTATTTTTTTCCACTCGTTGGGCATGGCTCGTGCGAAGACATGGAGCGTTGTATTAATAGCTTGGGTCGTCTTCCCATAATTTGCCCATGCCAAAGTTATATGAAAAAAATGGTAAGCACGGAGAGTCTGAAGGGTTTTGAATGGATGAAAAATTCATTCATGGAGAGTTTACACACCTGTGAGCAAGTGAATAATGTGGATCATTTCTCCAATTTCATAGCCAGCTGCTGACCTCTTCTCATCTTCATTCGCCTGACGTAAATGAATCTTAGTAGTGACTGAAGAAATACTTGGACCACCAGAAATGGTCATGCAGCTGGTTATGCCACAGGTCCAACTATACCACCTCTTTGGACAACAATGTACCACCGGAGGAACGGTGGGCGTTCTGAGACACCAAGTGTGCACGCCAGGTCTAAAAGATATATTGACTCTTTCTTGCGGGACTACATTTGTGTACTATTGTAAACGCAATTTTAAATATATGTACATCCTTACGATGCTTGCGTTCGAATAGGAAAATAGGAACCAAATACTTTTTTCCCGGTATATCAAAGCTTTATAGGACGGACGTGCGTCTCCCTTTGTGTAGATAAGAATATAAACCTTTGCTTTAGGTTGTCTTAAAAGGGAACGCATATTTGCATGATCTGCATAATTAAAACAAGATTAATTTCAAGCATAGCCGTGTGATCACTCTGTGACAAGAGACAGGGCTTCTGACATAACTTCCATTTTCCCCACATTCTTTACTCGTGTATCAGACAATATATAGTATGAGTCAGAATGGAAAGGGAAACTGTTGGGAACAAAAAATAATTCTAGTAGCATTGAATTTCGAGTAACTCCAGCATTCATCAATATGTTATCACTCGGATCTGAGGATGTCCCAAGGAATCTGGATGTATTGCCAATTGTCAAATATGTATATTACATAAACTTATTACATGTATCAACTCAAAGAGCTCATTCAACTAGACGTATTTGAAAATCTACATTAATATTAGACGAGTTGGTGTTCCTCTGTCTGAACATGAGACACATCATTTCTGCTCGACAATTTCTTTACTCCTTCCTTGGGTTGTCAGAATTGACTCCATGTTTTTTTGGTGAGAGCGATGGCTTGTAAAACAAATACTGTAACAAGAAATGTGTTGGGAATTTGCAATTATTTTGTCTTTCAAATGGAAAAAAATAGGAGCAATAAAAATTGGTTTGTCGGGAAAGTGAAGCAATGATATGAAGGTATGGATGAAAAAGATTGGCGTGCAATGAAAATATCAGAAGTATCAAGGAATTTTGAGGGGGGGGGCAAGTACCGCAGGATTTCTCCCGTAAATGGAATGAAATCAATCGAGAACAAAGGCTGAAAGGATTTGCAACAATTTATTACGTAGCTGAGTTCAGTTTTAATCAACTGTCGCTTTATACCTTTTTCATGTACAGCAAGGAAAGTGATGCTTAGTCACCACAGCATTTCAAGATGTCACTTCCATTCCATAGCGCCTTTCAAGTTTTGAGCGTATTACACCTTACACCCGAAGGAGTGTAGATAGACTTAAACAGGTCAGACAGCTTTTAATCCTTTTATGTTGATAGCGCTGGATGCCTAAGTATGATTTACTTTACGTAACATAAACAAATTAGTTGTATATTGTAATGATCCTGTAGTTATTAAGCTTTTATCCGCACTCTGAGCACTTGAGAGTGACTATACAAGATGTAATTTAATGTCTGCTCTGATGCCTTTTAATACTATGTATATACTACACTACACTCATCACACACGCACCTCCATCCCATATGTCCCAAGCATCCGGGACTATGTAGCAGAGCAGTAATAATGCGATTATTCAACAGGGTAATTTGCCAGAAGGTAATAGTTTCTACTTAAATTTCATGGTTTTGATCAATGCTAATAAAATTACTCCTCCATTGTCCGCTTAATCCTTTCAAGATAAAGTTGCTGACACTATCATGCAGCTTGATATTAATCAGTGTAGTTTGGGGCCAATCTTAAGACCCACTCACAATCAATGAGACTCCTATCATTTCTACGGAGAGGAGAGGAGCGAATCCGGCAAATATGCAACCCCATACTTACATAATATGTGTCTGTGCATCAACACTCATAACGGTAGAGGAATGATTGTATTTACATGTAATGTAAGGGTAATACAAACGTAATGTATAATGACAGCAGCGGTAGCAAAACTACAGAGCCATTTAAAGGGTCGAAGCACCCTATTGTAATGATCATGATATCTTCGTTCCCGTGAGCAGGATAAAACTCAAAAGAGGAATTCAAACTAAGTGCTCAATCTTGTTTTGTGCACGAGTACCTGAAGACTTAATCGCATAGAAAATGACAGCGTTAAACAGTGAGGTCGACCCATCTTGTCCCTCCGACCAGGCACAAAATCTTCACCTGCATTTACGTAATCTGAGCGAAAATATTGATTAAAATCCGAAATCTATATGGCCTATGGCTATTGACTATGGGAATCAGGCATTTGAATTGTAATGAAATCCCGAGTTATGGGTTAACATTTCGCAGGGTCATATTTGAACCCGTGAATACACTCAAAAGGGCTTTGGAATTTCCAATCAGCGACATCAGACATCAATAATGACGGCACAAGTGTGAAAACTTAACGAAATTACTTGACGTCATGGTTTAATACACTTATGATGGTTACGATGATTACCTTCCTTAGGTTGCTGTGTTTTAGAATAAATTCATTTTAAATTTGTAGAAGTCTGCGTGCCCTTATAGCTTCGCTCGTATCTTTGACATAGCACGAGGTGCTAAGCACTCATGAATTTTTCAACATTTCAGAAAAGAGGCACATATTCCAGCTATCGGGTTCCGGCTCTATTTGCAGGGCCACTGAAAAATAATGAAAATGCTACTCACAATTATTACCTCAAAGTTTCTACTTTGAGTGTGCAATAATAATTATAATAATAACATAGATCAATGAAATATTACTAAGAGTTATGAAAAATTACAGGATATGGGGAAAATGGTGAAATGTAAAAACAATTGCTGGGTATAAAAAATGACTTGAAGTTTACAAAGGCACTGATTGTCAGAATAATTAGCCAAGTTTCCATGCTCTTTGAATGTTATTTCTGGTAGGTAGTGTGTAAATACTGTGCATAGATACAAAGATATCATCGCTTAGAAAACCTACGCGAGTGATGATTTATTCTTCATTGACGATAGAATTATTAAATTTTCCTCAATCCAAGTCGTAATACATACTTGTTTTTTAATCTTCCCCGGCGTATACATTAAGCTGAGTAAACTTACCCTCTAAGAAAACAAATTCCAAGTGGGTTCAAACCTTACATTGAGAACCTTATGAGCCATGATGAAAAATATGTACGAAGTGGAAAAAAAATACAGTGACGAGGAGCATACGGAGCCAAGCAGTCTAGGCTCAAAAGAGATGTAATACAGAACATGTGGTTCGATTAGTATTTTTCCCAGCAACCAAACTATCAGCCCCTATCACGCCTTCCTTGCCTCCTCATCTATTCTTGCATTTATTCTTTGAGAGATTATCTCAGACCATCATTTGCAGTATAAATCAAGCAGAGAGCGTTCCTTTGTGACTTTCTCTAAAGCTTGGCTTTCATTACACACCGGTAGCTTCGTTCTTACAAGCTACCATTATTACTTTTGGTTTTTTTTCCAATTCTTCATCATTTTTGCACTACAACAAAAATGAAGTGCACATCTTTCTCCCGTAAACTTGCTACTTTCTTTTTCTTACCAACCTTTTTCATATTTCTTATGATTCTGTGTAGTGCTAATTCCTGTAAAGATGATAGACTAATTGTCTACCGAGTTGTATTACACACGTTTTGGTCCCGGCAAAGGTTAGAACAATTTTTTACCATTATTTTAACATCTCTATTTAACTAATAAAATAAAAACTTATAAATAAACTTATAAAACTTATACTATAAACTAATAAAAATTTAATACTCTTAAAATTTTAAGATAATACCGTAAAATACACAAAGCCTACAATAAAACGATATAATTTCATTACATTATCATTCCCATTTATAAACATAAATGGTAGATACTAAATTCTTAATCCCTTTAGTCCTCCCTTGTGGAAAGATTCATTTATTTATTTCCATGGTTCCCATAGATTTCCAAAGCACTATCCAGAATGGAGACCTCCAGCCTCATTCAGTCGTATGATAGGTAAGCTCAACCCTTTGAAAATTCTTCTATACCTAAATTGAGGAAAGTTCCTGCCACTACTTAACTTACCACGAATAAAAAGTATTTCGCCCTTCTCATATGCTGTGCCCTACTAAAATTATTTCCGTGTAAAAAAACTGTACACTAGAACCCAATAGAGCTATACGATTCGGGAGATTTCAGAATTCAAATGAATTTACGAAATCATATGTGTTCCAACTGTAGGAAGTTGCCTATTGGCATTGATGATGCAATAAAATTTGCACCTTCGGTATTTTCCAATTGGTGTTTAGAATGTAATTAGGTGCGTGCTAAATAATATTTTCGCTAACTCAACCATTTCATTACAATTATGTAGATTAAAAAACTAATTAAGCACTGCTATGTAATAGCATCTTGTACAGAATTAATTACCAGCTTCTTTAGATTTCTTTGTATTAATCTGAAGGGTCGATGCGCTCCATGCATTCTCTATCAGTTCTAAAAGGCTCCTTCAACCTCAGCTGTATTCTTTATATGTATTTGTATATGTAGAAGGTTACAAATCCCGGCATCATATGTGCTGAGCATTTTGATAGCACATAGTCTCAGGATGACGGCAGGGCTTTACTATTGTAATAAGTTAGAGGAGTTTATAGTTTTGCAGAGAATTTGCAAGAGGAATTGTGTATTACATAGAGATACATTATAAATTGGAACATAGATAGATCAGCTTGGTTCGATTGAAGAGGAAACGTTGACAGGAACATGCAGATCTAGTAAACGGTGGCAATGAGAGAGAGAGAGAGAGAGAGAAAAGTAGCAAAAATGGCAGATAGCATGCTGTGGAGTCAGAAACTCTTGAAAGCACTGAACTACCAGAAGAGATAGATACCTCCGGCGGAATACCATTAAGCTCACCAAGTTTATTTTTACATGCCTTGAAGCATTCATCCTCGAAACTGCCTATTAGCTATTCAAACTTGGTTAGGTCATGTAAAAACCTGGGAATTGCTACTCTCATAGAAATTCCCCTCGGTAGTACAAACAAGCAAGGAACATTTAATTTAGTGCATCCTCCTGTATCCATATATCACGCTGCACATCACTTCAAACAAATTGGACGAATTGGGGATATCCCTAGTAATTAGTGAAGTTGCTCAATCACTTTTCCAGCTAAACTTACTTAGTTAGTAGGACCTAATAATATGTGTAGCCTTACATATATTATAGGTATACGTACATGTATATATATAGGAACAAGCCCACCCCATAAATTCATACATGACAAATAAATCTACATGACGCCACACATAAGTTATATCATCTGCCAGATAGAGCCCATAGTGAACGTGTGAAGCATGTGCGGAAAAGAATTTAGATACTATTTTAAAATCCCTTCGGTGTGTATTACATTTTACGCAGAAGAATTATCTACAGCCAGGAATAATAGCTTTGGAAAAATATGTGGAAAGCAGATAGCTCTTAACCACGGCTAAATTATCGAGACGAGACATAAGATACAACCAAGTTACCATATAGAATATTGTAGTTTGTAGTAACTATAAATATGTATTGGGAAATCTTTGTAGAATAGCAAACGTGATTCAGTTTGAGTGCCAAGGGTTGGTGGTAAGTCCCGCACTCTAAAAGTTACTTATTAGATGACATAGTTGTCATTGAGTCAAAAGCCGTCTTGGAATTTGCAGGGAGCCATAATTGTTACTATTTTGTGAGAATTTCGAGAAAACATAAGGTAGTGATTACCAAGACTGCTTAATACTACATAAACACAGGATAGCATATGTGTACAGGTGTAGTATCTAGCTGATATACATATTGTATATTATTATGCTACATGAGTAGTAGTTGTCATGAGTTTGTCCGTCACGAGATATTTTACGGGCACCCACCTTTCCGATGCGACGTACAGTAATTTTAATCCGTGTGAGAAGAAGATGCTAGGACGGGCGGTAGACCTCAACCAAAAATATATATATAACTCCCGGCTTTCTTTTCCCCTCTCTCTCTCTCTCTCTCTCTCTCCATCTCAAGAAAGACATGTGTGTGCAATCTGGGCAAAATGTCGTTATGATCGGTTGTCTTCGAGTCGATCATGCGCTGGCTAATTACCAAAGCTGTAACGTCTTGTCAGTTTATGAAGAAATTAAATAAAGAAACATTTGAGGAGATCATAGATCTTTCAAAACATAATTTGTAAGTTGCAAATTGTATAAGTCGAACATATTTGCCATCCTCCGTGTACGAGTAGATTTTTGCCAGTGGAGGCACGTTCCGTGTAACCTAATGTAATGTACATAGATTTCCCTAATATCATAGAGTTTGGCAGGAAAAATGCGGAAATACTGAGTTGAGGGAAAGGGGAAAGAATCGGAATCGGTCGTAATTCACCGGGCTCATTATCTCTGATCGGATTTGAATGGATGAGCAAGCAGTCAGAGGGGCTTAAAACATTGTGAAGTAGGTTAAAATCATAGTTGTGCTATATGGTGGTGGTATAGCATAGTAAGTGTTAGGGGTAGGAAAGGAAATTTATCGAGTTGAGATGGAATAATAATGAGTGGCTCGAGGAGTGAAATATGTTCAAGTGAATATGAGGTTTTCAGAAAGCATGGAAAAAAAATCAAATGTTTTGATATCCTCCGTCACCTTAAGTGAATGTCAGAAGTAAACGATGCTCAAGTCTATTTTCAGATTGACTAATCTTATGTGTGTGTGTGTGTTTGTGTGTGCGTACTTTTTCTTCCTTCTCTTCCTTCCTTGCGAGGATGAACAAGTGTGCAGAAAAATATGTTGAAAAATTGCAAGTGCAATAATCTCCCGCTCCTTTTAAATCATACATATCTTTTTATTTACTACTTTTATGAACCTTTCAAACTACCAGCATTCTCAGTCAAAGGAACTACATTTAATCTAATATTGTTTTGTACGAGTTCTTCATTTTTGTACAACCATCTCCAAATCTTCTCTCTCTCTCTCTCTCTCTCTCTGATCATGTCTTTTCCTTTGACAATAAGAAAACACAAGGAGAGAGAGAGAAAAAAAATTGGAGGGAAAAATTGGTCTGGAGAGTGGTTTTATAGTATGACCTAATTTTATGGGTCCAGTCTCCTTGAACGATCCTATAAAATAACCACAATTACATCCATCCCTCAGAAAGAGTCCTAATGGGCATTTCCCATGGCTTTTAACTCCACTGCTAATTTACTTCCCGAGCATTTAACCTTTTTCATGGCCCTAGTCACAAATCAGTATTTGCCAATACTGATTTCTGATTCGCTCCTCAACATTTACGCGCTCACCATAAAATTAGGATTGGAAATAACTCATTATTTTTTTACACCCCCAACATCTGTGGTGTGAGAGGGAATCATAACCATTGAAACAACTTTTAGTAATCTTTCACGTACTTACATATATATTTATGGGGGGACAGGGCAAGTAGATCTCCTTTCTATGATCCGTAGGAATTTTATGAGTATTTGATCCAATGCTATTACCCGAGGATGTTGGGAATTTCACCTGAGTTTATTTGAGAATTTTATTTTCTCACAATTAAATAGTATAGGTGAAATTCTCGAGTCCTTGCACAAAGATGGCCAAATATAATTCCTTCCTTTCTTTTTACCTTCCGAGACTTTGGGTAGAGCGTAAAGGGAAGGATAATGCTCAAACTCAATTTGAACTTTTTCGTATCAAAATTACATCTGATATTGTAGTAAAAGAATCACTTCTAATGGTCCACGAAAGAATTGGCTTGTACAAGTTTCTGAGGATAGGAACAGTAAGAAAAATGGTCAGTCTTAGATACAGTAAAAGTTCATTTACTATATCCTAGTTGCTGACACAAATGCTTGATTTAGACCTTTAAATCAGTGTTAGCTGCTGGCATAAATGGATCTATCTGTCTTAGTACTACGGTCCTTTCTTCCAGAACTTATGGACTTTTTCAAGATCTAAGTTACTGCTCACAGTAAGTTTTCGAGCAAAGTCTCCCTTTCTCTTCAATCTTAGGCTTTAATGCATTGGCTGTAGAGACAGGAATCGGTGAAGGATTCAACGCTCTATGGCTCAAGATTTCAATTTATGGAAAGTCCAAAAAGAAGGAGTAGCGCGCAAAAAAAAATTAAATCGTTGGTGTATAGAGTCAAAAAAACAAAAATTCCATCTTAACCTGATGACAAGATGAACTGAAGAAGCTAGGTTAAAAATTATTTCCATAAACGTGCAAGATTTCAGGATAATTTTGCTTTCTCAACTGCATTGCACTATACGGAGGAGAATAATTGCTATTTCTGATGAAGGGAAAAAGCCTATTGTTAGAAAATCGGGAAGAGCCATACTTTTTTTGAACAAGTTTTGTGATCACTCCTTTACTCTTGAGATCCCTTGCCTTAAGTTCGACAACCTTTTATGTATATATTATACCTGAGTAAAAGTAATTTTTATTGACTTGGCATCTTTCACATTGCAATTACAAGTCTCAAATTGCAATTTCTTCAAGGAGGTTTATTACTTTTGTACAAGATTTGTTGGTGGCAAGGTAACCAAATTGGACTTAATATTTCCGGGGTCTTTTAAGGCAAGCTTTTTCTATGGTGCCGAAATAACATTTAATTATCGTGGTGCTGTACATTTAATTCCATATCTAAGCTTCAATAGAATTTATTGCTCTTTATTCAAGCAGAAAGTGTAGTAAAAATTAGGACGGAAATAGTTTACTTTTGGTTTTTTAGACCCCCTGCAAAGGAGTTGAGGTAAAACGAATAGGTAGTAACAGATAATAAAATTGCACAAAGATCCCGATCAGGCTAGCTCTATATACCTGGGAAATGTGAATACCTATGGAGGTAATGAGAGACAAAAAAAGTTTTACTTTCCTACAACTTTTTGAAAAACCCAGGGTTTACAATTTCCCTGCAAGTTGAAGTTTATGCGGAATTTTTTATTACCCAATGTATGTAAGTAACCTGCGAGCAGAGTAGAGTGGAGTTTTTTTTTCTCGCAAATAAAATGAAGGTTTCATCGTTGGCGGAAAAACTGATCCTTTGGTAAGGCTTGGAGCTCAAGCTTACATGTGTTTTTCTTTTTCCATTACAAAACTTGGTATTTTAAATTTTCTCCTCAAGATTTACGATTAGCTCGGAAGTAACTAAATGTTCAAGTTTTTTTATATTTTTTGTACATGAAACAAGAAGAGAAATTTACCGTTTTTCATTTTTTTCCCCCGAAACAACAAGCTTTTGTTGTTTGTAACCATTTTTAAATGTACTTTCAAACGGTTCCTTCATCCATACACACATATAGCCATAGCCTCATCATCCCGTACAATGTTACATACACATAAGTAGCTCCCTCGGATTTAAAAGGTTTACCGTTCTCTTATTCCGAGTTAAAAATCCGGATGAATGGAAGAAAGCTTAGGGAGTGCAAAAACCTATGGAGGTAGTAGTAGTTAGAAAATGTATATTTATTTTTAAAAGTGCAGCCAGTCCCATATGTTTAACGTCGGCGAGAGCTCAAAAGATGTGATTATAATTGCTTGAGATATTTTTGGTGAACCAGAGTATATGGCTTCATGTCCATAATGGAAATTACAACAGTAAGAATTTTTCTCCTCTCTACAACATTGTATTCGTCTAGTTGACTCATAGAGACATGGAAATGGCAGGACAGGGACGATAATAAATGTAAATATATCCCCACATTTTTATAAGTAGCTCCATGTAAACTTCTCCTGACTCCCCTCATTCATCAATACAACAATGGTAGAGACAGATTGGAGTAAATCATGAGTATTAGTCCTAGTGTTAATGTTTCAAAATAAGTTGGATTTGGGAGTTAGTTGTAAATTACTATTTACTATATGAATTAACAATTTATTCTGACATGTCATGTTCACAAGCATTTACAGGAGCACTTCAAATATCCCACAAGTATCATCTCCTCTATATACAGAGAGGCTGGAAGCTTTTAGACAGTTGGAAGTTTGGAAGGCGTCTCGCATTAATAACTCGCTTGAGTTGAGAGACAGAGAGAAAGAGAGAGAGAGAGAGAAGATTACACTTCCACTAGGTGTTACCCCTTATACATATTCAGCCAAGTGTTCTTAAGCCTAGAACAGTTGCAGATTGTGCTAATCATACTACAAAAGTCTTTACGGTCTAGGTTATTATAATTATGGGCATATTACCCCTTTACCGTAAGGGTCGTCTCTGCGTCATCCTATATACTCTTGTACTTCTAGGCCAGTCCAACTCTTCAACGTTACTCACGTTAATTTTGTCCCGCTACTGAAGGAAATCCCTAAGCGTATAGTTTTCCCTGTATGTAAGTACTGGAGTAGGTGTCATAGTCTTATATATATTTTAATTATCACACGCAGTCTGACAAGTGTAATCCAACCAACTTACTTTATGGCTGAATGAAAGAGTGAAAAGTTATTCAAAAGTCAGGAGTGTCTCTTTTTGCTGTATACCACATACCGTCTTCCTACCTCTCATTTCACTATGTACATAATATATAAGAAGTAAAGTAAAGCTGAGACACTGCGTGGAGTTGCCGGGAGTCAATACATTGTAGTAGTAGTAGTAGTAGTAGTAGTAGTAGTAGTAGTAATATTAGAGTAGTAAAGTAGTCTGTTGAATTTTAGTTGACTCAACGGGCTTTACAAATGATGACTCATGGGTTGAAGGAATTATTATTTCTTTGAGTTTTTTCTTACACTCAAAACATATCATGTTCCGTTAATATCTACTACTGGAAGAAAATAAGGAGGGATCCTGTACAGGACGGAGTATTTGCAAATTCCTTGTAGTTTCCAATAAAATGATAAAAATTTCTCCTCGGAATTCATGTAACCTCCGCTGGTATTACTCATTCCAAGAATGTCAGTATATAATATTTATACGTGGAGCTTACATACATAGGATATGCGTGTGGATCTCTAGGCTGGTACATTAACATGGACCTAATAGGAAATGGATAGGGATAGTGGGGAATTTAGATGTAAGTTAGTAGAGTGTTGATGGCATAGCAAGGGAAGATGCCAAGATTCAAGAGGTAGTAGTTGCTATTTTCCATCTCTCTCTCTCTCTCTCTCACACACACACACACACACACTTCTTTCCAATAGCCTCTGATAGTTAGGAAAAAGTAGCTTTAAAAAGACCAATGAATTGATTATGTTTTACTCAAGAGTATCGGGAACCAAGTTTCCTCCCTTGAAATGTAAGCCGTTGACATGGCACTTATGTAAGCGAACGTAGTTTGCTAAATTATGTGACAGAATCAAAACTATTATCATTGCATGTACTCAATTATATCCAGCACCAACGCAGAGCTCTCCACTTACTAATACAATAGTATATACTCGACCTATGAAAATGTACACGGGTACATTTACACCATGGCTCCTTATATTTATGCCGACTGATAAATGTCAACCCCGACGCAATAATTTCTTCTCGGGAAAAATCTATGTTCATCCTTGAGTTTTGAAATGACGATGGTGCTAAATACTTTAGTGGTATTTACTACAGTGTGTAGTACTTTGGTGTAGTACTAATCTTGTAAATATTTTGTCCCCTTTTTCATCTCTCTCTCTCTCTCTCTTGAGAGTAGTTGAGAGAATAAAAGCTGAAAGTTTAATTGACGGTAGTACTTAGAGAGATAACATTAACAACACCCATATACCTTATGAGAAATTTTTTGATGGGAAGTTGAGAAGGAAATGTCCTTGAAAAGTAAATGTACTCAGGTTATTTGTTATAGTAATGTATTAAAAGTGTATGTATTAGTAGAATAAAAAAGCTCCATCGTTTGGGTAAAATCTCTTGTCATGTCTTAATTCTCCACTGGTAAATCATCGGCTCCACATGACTTACTCCACAGGAGGAGAGAGAAGCCTATAAATTCCCACATGGAGCTATTTATTTAATAGCATCCATTCAATTTTGATATTCTTCAGACAGTGTAAACCAGATCATTGATCAAAGCTGCCTTTATTTGGATACGAGCTATTTTCCTCCGATAGGATTTTCCTAGCGGATTTTTGTTTTGTTCTTTTTGAAAAATTGTTATGATGATTGTTTCCTTCATTGAAATTTATTAGAAAGAGTTTTTTTTATTGTATCCTAAAATTGAGTACTTACCTCCATGAATGTAAATTAATTTGATGGAGACTTGATAATAAATAAGGTATTCCATCATATGTATTGTATGTATAAAGCTGTCAAAGAGGACTGTTCACAATGATATTGCCCCACTCAAATAAAATTACATTTTAATTTCCAGGAAGAAGCCACTCATCCACGCTACAGAGTTTTTTTGAAGTTGACAAAGTGGCAAGTGAAGGTATTCAAAGAAATTTGTCAAATTCCTAATTATATCTTTTATGGAAATTCCACATGAACTGGAATTATTCTATACATAACTTTACTATAACTTGAAATACCAATGTATTAGGTAGATTCTTGTAACTTGTCCCACTATAAATCACCCTGATTTTGTTACACTTTTGATAGGAATGAAAATTTTCGCTGAAACTGGAGCTTCGGATGTTTTGGATAAGTTGTCGCAAGGTGAAGGGGGGATCTTTGATGAATTCAATGCACCATCAATATCACAAGGTGTGGGTCGGACGGAAGCTGAATTCTTTGTGGATGGGAACCACTCAAGGGTAAGTGAGAGCGCTGAGTTAATCAATTCCTTTGAAATTACACTATCGTACCTTTTTATTAATCTAATGCCACCTTTTAAGTAATTTACACCTCGCTATTGAATACTCCTCGCCCACCTATTTTTTATTTTGAATTCTTTCCATGTCCCCTACACTTCAAAAGAGAATTCTTCCGAGTAAACATTCATTTTGGAAGGAATTCCCTTCCTATTAAATCTATCATACAATTAACCTTATATTGAGTTGTTGAAATTCGTTTCCACAAAGATTGAATATTGTATTGGCAGTAAGCTGTGAAGGCTAACAATCTAAATACCTGATTATTTTCCATAAGCTTCATAACAAAATTGTTTACTGTTTTATTCCCTTCCAAGGGCACATTAATAAATAGAATTCTATTTGATAAATTGTAAAACCCTTAAAAATACTGATTTGAATGACATTAAGGTGAGGTTAGCGAGCTGCTTTCTTCAGGGCCTCTCTCTCTCTCTCTCTCCCACAAGCTATTAAAATATAGATATAATTATTACAGATACAGACATGAGTAGTTTGATTTTATGAAAAGACACGCCTTTATACATTTGCAAATAATGGACTTGTGCCATTTTGGAATGAAACTGGCCTTTTTTAATTTGACCAATATATAATACGCCTCAACCTGAGAGAGTTGCTGCGATCAACCTGGAGAATTCCTACAGAAATGTGTACAAACTAAAAGGAATGAGCTATAGTTTTATTGCAGACGAGAGTTTTAGTGAAAAAGAATTACGGGTGAGGAGGATTGCTGGAGATAAAGCTCCCAAATACAAGCTGAGTACATCCATTAAGCTAGCTGTGTGTAAGGATGATGTAAAATAAAATTATGAGACGGGCTTGAGACTCTCAGTTATGTTTAGAGTCATTGATCATACACTACATATGAGAGAAAATTTGCAGATGCATTGTAATTTATGATGGAGAAACCACACTCGGCTCTGGAAAAAGCAGAGCCTAGCAGCTTTTGATTTTGCCCGTTGGAGTTAGTTCTAGTATTTCCTTGTGGTAGCATTTTCTAACTTTGCTTTTAGTAGAGATAGTTGTGTTGGTGGGCGCGTTTCCTCCACGTTAGCTCTCCCTATATGTTCGAGGTATTTCCATGCACTGGTTTGTCATAACTCACGGCTAATGGTGGCTTTGACCGAAATACCAGTTTCTTAAATTCACTACCCTTCTTTTATAAGTTTCTCTGTAAGAATTTCCCAAGCTTCTTCTTTCCTTCGAGTGTTAGGTTATTTCCCCTCCCTTCCTTTCTCTCTCTATCTCTCTCTTCTCCACTGAATACAATATCCTCCAGAGTCCCCCTTCTCATTGAGGATAAACCAACAGAGAATATTCATGCTCATTAAGTACAAGGGACTTGACGCTCAGTTCAGTCACATGTCATCGTTCCCAAAACAAATCAACTTAAACTCTCAATCTTGACATGGAGAAATTCCTTGAGATAAAATCCTTGTGCCTCCAATCCATGACTTTGTTAGCCAATCACTCTCCCACAATCGTGTTCTCCAACATTTATCTCATCCATCCAATAAGCATGTTTAAAAATCATTACTCTCATCCATCATGTCAAAACAATAACTTATACAATTATTGTAGTCAACAATGCATAAATCTCTGGAGAGAGAAATACTCTGGAAAAAAAACTTGTTGTTTCTCTGGAAAAAAGTTTCTCTCATAATGTCCTTCCTTAAAGAGAAAGGGCAAGTTCCTCACAAGAGGATGGTAAAAGTTTGGGAATGCTATCTTTCCCTATACTTATGATAATTTACGTAGACATTAAAACTGTATTTGTAACACATTCCTTGATTTTTTCACAGGTGTCGTTAATTTCACGAATTGTACCTTCCCCTGACTGGTTTATAGGACTCAGTTCCTTCAATTTATGCTCCAATGGACGCTGGATGGACAATGTCACTCTTGAGGTTTCATTTAACTTTTTTTTTCCTTCTATAAAATAGACATCTAATAGTAGCTGTGTAGGAACATAAGCTTTGAATTTTGATAGGGAATAGGAAACGCTTAATTTTCTACCTCCCTCATGAATGTTTTTTTTATCACTTGGAATTTTTCCCTATTTTTACATGTGTGTATTTTCAAGATATGCAGAATACTGTAGGCTGATAATTTACTTATATAAAACAATGGAGAATCCTATGTTCTGAGAGAATGAAAATGCCACACTTTGATTTTAAGCGAACCAATAAATCCCCACGTTGAGTACATTGGAATCATAAAACGTTTTATTAGTGTTTCACTCAAACACACACACACACACACACACAGACAAAAACACTTGCTCGAATAAAATAAAATGGGGTGTCATGAGTCTCGGGTAGAAAATTCCGGAGGAAAAATCAAGGACTTGGAAAACTTGGATGATATACTTGAGCTTACCACAGCTTCTTGTATGTATGTAAATATAATAATTAATGTAAAAAATACAACTCATTGTATTTGATTGAGAAGAGTGAAAGGAGGAGCGTGGGATGACTCGTACTTTAAAAATAATTATTATTTTAATTTAATTTAAGAACAAATGTGTATTTTCCCTTTACCTTGTAGTTAGTTATTTCTAGCTTAGTTCAATTTGTTCCATAGAAAATATATGGGACAGGTTTTTCCAGTGAATCACTTTCCTCCAAACACACGTGTACTCTATACTATCCTTTCCCATTCATTTTATTTTCAGACGAAATAAACTTGGGAAAATAAATTAAAGTTGAAGAAGAAATAGTCTAAAGGTAATTTGAAACATTAACAACTTTGACTCTCACATGAGTTGAAGGAACAAGTGGGAGAGGAGCTCTTTGAGTCAAGTGACTGTAAGGGAGAAAGTGATTTGAAATCCAGGAATGTGTACACACACACACAAGCACAGAACAGCCGCTCTTTTTTCTCTTCTAATGAATGGTGCATAAATAAATGATGAGACTTTTCCTTGACGTGAAATCAGTGGAACTACAATAATATATCGCTTGAGTGTATTTTGACAATTTTTCTCCGACAAATGTGTTTTTTTATTTCCCTTGTAATACGTTCCATGTGCGTGGTAGTGGTAGTAAGTAGTAGTAGTAGTAGTAGTAGTGTTCGCGAAAAAATCTATTGTAGAAATCCTCTCAAGTAAGAAGAGACAGAGACAGATAATAATTTGATGGTGTAAAGGTTGGTCTTCATACTTGTTTTTCTAAAACTACATATAAAAGCAGGTGTATCTGGGATTTTCAGTTGTAAACAACATACTTTTTAACCTTGTGGTCTCTAGTGGTTTCCCCTATATCACTGGCCTATGATGAGACTCACTCAGATATTATTTTACATATTGAGATGGCATATAGACTTGCCTTTTCCCGTGTTTTTGGCATTCGCGTTATATATGTTACGTAATTAAGTCAATGTAGAGTATTTTGTCCTACATTCCGCTCCAAATAATAATAATAAGTTTAGCTACACTACATGTTCGAAAATACAATTACAGCCATGACTCTTGTTCAGACTGTATGAAGGAAATACACAGATGGATTTTAGTACGAGTACTACTACAACGTAATTGAGGTAAATGAAAAAAAAATCAGAGAAAAACTCTCTCCCATACAAATAAAGAGTCTATGTAAAAAGATCTATGAAATTTTTCGGATGAGGAGAAAAAAACTAAAAGGAATGTATATAGTTGAATGTAAAAATAAAGGAGGTGTGTTTTTATGCGCTATTTCTTCCATGCTTCCAAAATTTTTACTTTCCTTCAAACCACTCTCTCTCTCTCTCTCTCTCTCTCCAAGACTTTTTTAATGCTTTTCATGACAAGTTGAGATATTTCCCACAAGGAAATTTAGAACAAGCCCATAAAAATGATTTGATTTGTTTTTTTTCTTCGGAAATATATAGCAACATCCTTTTGATGCTGGCACGGATAACGGATTTACTTTCACCTCCCCCAACTGGTAAATAAATTATTAATGAAATACTAATGAGATTTTATCTGGAACGAAGAGGCCTTTTATCACTGGGGGATTTTTATGATGTTAAGACTATATAGACAGGGGAACGACTGTGTGAAGGGCTACGGGATTATTTTTGAGTCCCTGGCAGTTAATTAATGTAGAAAATTTAAATGTAAAATACATTTGAATGTATGTATACTGTGGTTATTTGTAGGAGAAGCAAATTAAGGGGGATAAAGCGCTTTGATAAATTTAATATATTTTCTAAAGTACTTTCCTTGTTCGTACATTACACGAGTGTGAAGTTGAGGAGGATTTTAGTAGAGGATAAATATTTTGGAACAAAGTAGAAAATTAGGCAATTTTAAGAGAGATTTTAAGAAGGAGGAAGAAAAGTTGGAATAAGCGTTTTTCTCCCTTCCCGTCCTCTTGTGTTGTATATGGTAGAAGTAAGTAGATACTAGATATTTTGTCAAAGTAGTACTCATTTTGGAGGGAAGAACTGAAATGTTAAGAAGTGGAGGTCTATTGGATGTCCAGGATTGAAACTGATTACAATAAAGATGATGATGCTATGGTTTGTTTATATATATACATATTAACATAGGCCGACAGAGCCCCGCTCCAAAATATCCAGACTTACATCCAAGCAGCCCAGTCATCCAGCCTCGTCGTTCTACTATCCCGAGAGAGAAATGCTACCACCAATTGCATCCTTCCAGTTCCTCAAGGTACAGTTATTCCCTTGTTGTTCCTCTTCATGTTAACCTTCGTACTTACTATCTGTATAGATGATATGGAGGGAACAAGTTTTCCCCATAGCTTTTCTGCTTTGTAAAATGTTCAAGATGTTATCACTGTTACATCCTTATTATACAACAAGACTTTCCTTTTGAGTCATTCCCTTTGAATTAAAGTGCTTGTCCTGGTCTACCATTTATTATGCAAATTTTCAAAGAGAGTAGCAAGTCAGAAATGAGATGCTATGGTAAAAGTGGTTGTGTACTCTCATGAAATTGCCTCATCCCATGCTCAAAAATCATATCAGGTATTATGAGGATTGGGTGGGAGGAAGAAGTGTGAGATATGAAATCTTTCAAAGAATGTGTATATATTATTTAAAAAGTTAATAACAAGATAGGATTTTTCTCGGGGAATGAAAGTATTGCAAATTGGATCATCCGCTTTCTTTGAAATGTACTATACCCCTTTCCGTACTATGAAATTCCGTGGAATTGGGAAAATATAAGGAAAGAAAATGTTTTGGAATGGAATTGTTTTCAGAAAATATTTTTCTTGTTTTTGTTTTTGGATGGGAAGGAAAATCGAGAGAGAATTTAGTTTTAAAATATTATGTGAATGGTTTGATGAAAGAAAAAAGCTTGTTAAATTTTTACACACTCAATAGCCAAGGTGAGAGGATTAGAGTGAAGCTAAGTGAAGTCAATCTATTCTGGGATTATGGATTCAATTTTTTTTATCTTCATCCTCACAAACCCATGGAATTTGTTTGGAAAAAAATTTTCAAGAGAATTTTCATTTTCTCTCTCTCTCTCTGCCTCTCTCTCGCTGTGTATCTCTTTTGGTTAGGGTTGAAGTTGAAGGCCTTTTGAAAGTCTTTGATAATAATTTCAAGTATAATTTTCCAAGAAATATTCTATTGTTGATGGCTGTGACTGGTAGTGATGGTCTTTGTGGTGGGGTGTTTGTAGGTGAAAGAGTACGAGCTGAGTCAAATCTATCATCACGCCGAGCCCGAGACAGTGATTTCTAGCAATGATGTGATCGATCCTGAAAGCCGGCCGATTGAAAGTAATCTGAAGAGTGCCACAGCCGCTTCATCAGTGTCGAACGGTCCCATAGCATTCAATAGCGTCAGTGAGTACTTACCCGACAAGATCCTCAGTAAAAAGAAGGATAAGAAGCACAAGCTCAAGAAATTTAGTGAGTTTTCTTATATATTTCTTCCCTTCTCATATGTGAATCTCCCAGCCTTTCCCACTATGACCCAAGTATACATCACATAGCCAAAAGTAGTATATAGTATAGGCTACGCAAACATAACCCAGTAATCACACAGAGTTCGGTTTCCATGCATATCACATAGGGGATTGTGTAGAGTAAAAGTTGGAAATCGAGCAATCAGCAATGGAATGAGAACAATATGGTTTCTCATGGCAAGATATCTCCCAGCTTTACATACAAAAGACGGCTGGGTTTATGTACATCCGAATGACAACTTTCCGACTTTAGATGTACACAAATCCACATTCGTCCTCTCCTCCTCCTCCCCTTCTTCTTCTTCTTCTTCTTCTTCTTCTCCAACTCTCTCACATTCTACAATGACTTATATGAATTCTCTAAGATCTGAACAGACTTCCGCCGAGACGTAAAATTGCTTTGGGAGGTCAAATAGAGCACTACATAAATCACACTATGTACTCTCCTTCCCTTGCATAATTCAAGGGACATAAAGCGTATGTGTGATGCCTTCAAAGCATCCTCACATCCAGTCCATCATTCCTCTTTTCCTATAATCCAACACAATGCGCTCTCTCTCTCTCTCTCCTCACAGTAAATGTCCTACCAGCAAACTCACATCCTTTCAATCCAACCTTATGTATGTATAAGGGGAGTGTGTGAAGACGTGGATGCATGTGCGCTCATACAATATTATATATGTATATTTAAATTTAAAGTATACTCAAGTTCAACCACTTTGTACACGTATATTGACTCATGTACTACGTTCCTCCGCCCTCCTCATGTCACTCACTTACTTATTACTACTCCCAAGATTTCTGTTAAATAAGTAATTCTTTTTTTATCAATGGTGTATTAAGGACCTCCAAGGGATTGTCGAGTTTCGGAATGGGGACCCTGGAGTCCGTGTAGCAAGGTAATGACGTCAGTTCCACTTTACTCCATTTATTTACTCTTGACTACACTGTATGTGTGTACTCGTAAAGATTTGAGATTGTACATAGTATGTATTGTATCTTGTATGGTAGTTACATGGATAGGTATGTATTTGTCTCTGCACGAGCGAAGCTTAAGTATCTCTACTACATGGTTGAGAGAAAGAGGTTTGATTACGGCTCAAACATTTGGCAAAACTTCCCTCATGTTTCAATGAATTGGTCTATATGTGAGTTTTACGCAGAGAAATAGCTTGCATTAAATTTGCAAACAAATTCTTATGTGGTTGGAGGAAAATAACTTGAGGGATTCAGAGGAAATAACTGTTGAAGAGACATATAGAAAGTATGTAGTTCTAATAGAATCCCTCCTCATTTCCTTCCTACTAAAACTAAGAAAAAACTATGCTCGTGTTTTTTTTCAAACAAGGATGGATTCCAACCATATGATGAAACAACATGTCTTCACTTTGTATTTACTTTAATTAGTAGTGTAGTATAGGGAGAATGGGCATGTATAGTATAGCTCACATGTTGCTCTCAAGTAGCCTGTCACGTAGAATTTATTTCCAGTATTTGATTAAGAGTAGTGTGTATTTTATTTCCCTATATTTTTTTTCTTTCCTTGTTTTTCTTTGTTAGTCTTGTGGTATTGGTGAGATGATTCGAACTAGAACGGTTATTGTGCATCCCCGAAGAGGTGGTCGTCCATGCTTGGCCCTGAAAGATGCTACTTTTTGTGGTAGTGCGCGTAGTTGTGGAAGGTAAAACAAAAATAATTTTATTTCATATTTTATATTTTCTTTTCTACATTTATATCTCCATTTTTATTTATAATTTGTAAAATATTTGAATGCCTATGTATGTATAAGGTTTCCGGCAAATTCTTTCTCCCTTTGAATCCAGCCTGAACTTGTTGCCGGGGTGACATTTATTTGGGATATTAAAGAATCGATCTTTTAGTCTTTTTCTTATCAATATTATTATTATTATTAGTATTATATCTTTGTGACTAATCTTTTAAAATTCATCCCACAATCTCTAATATTGATAGAAATTTGTGGGTGGGGGTTTTTAGAAATCAAATATATGATTTGCTAACAATACAAAATATTCTGCAGGCAGTAATATGAGTAACGATTTGCCAATTGCTTCATTTGAATTAAATGGCTATTTATAATAATAATTATGTAATTGAATGAGATGGGGCAGACGGAGAATTTTGGATGAAATAAAAATGATGGAGGAGAAAAGATCTCTGTAAAAATATTTTTAAAAAGAAAAAGTTGGTGTTATTTGCTTAATATATTATTTTTATCATTTGAAATTGAGTCAAATATTTATTTCACATTGTTATGTGGACCCATTATTGGGAAGAGAAGAGTTCAGGCTTCCATGTGAGAGAGAAAGGGTTACCCGGAATATGAGAAATTGTTGCATTTGAAACATTAGCCAACTCATTATTTAAGGAGTTACTTCAACTGGTGAAGCTGAATTGAACACGTGTATTCAACATTGAGGCTGATATGTTTTCAACGCATGTAAAACTTACTGTCTCCAAGAGGAATGCTTCAGAGGCTTATTCTACATACAAAAACAATATATGTGTATATTTGTCTCGCTCGTACATACTGAAACACAATCTGTATAATATTGTGTAAAGATATATGATCTTCATTATTAAAAAAAATTCAAAATATTATTATTTAATAAAATAATGGTCCGTGTAATAAAAAAAAAGTATTTACTTAGGAGATGGGGGACATCAGTTGTGATTTCATTCTCATAATTCTCATAAAAGCTTTTATTTCCAAATGATTTGTGGTTTCAATTATACAGCGCTTTCATCTTAGAGTCCAGGATTAAAGTTTCAGCTTTCATTGCCGTCTCGTACATTCTAGCCCATATGATAGATTAGCTTGAAATTTGACCCACTTTTCCAACAAATTATTGGAGAACGGACTGGATGTAACCGTGGAAGAAAAACATGTATCGATGAAGGTTTTAAGAGGTTTTATATATATGTTATGTTAAGGGGCTCCATGAGGACAAGTAGAAAAGCAGAAATGAATCATTTTTCGGGAAGAGCATAAAAGTGCAAATAACGGACTGTGAGAGAAAGCAATCACTAAAAGTACATAGTGATGGCTTGGAAAGGATGAACTTGTTAATCCCTGCTTTTTAATTACATGCTATTGAGACGGTACCCCTATGGAATTCTAATATGTGGTGGAGGGCATGTAATTGAGAGCTCGTGAGAGTCCCTGATTGGAAATAGAAAAGAAATACCATTCACCGTAAACTGTGTGGTGAAATTCAAGGAAAAGTGCTGGGAAATTGAAATCTTGACGAATTATCGTACGAAAAAATATTTTTCCATTATTATAAACACAAATAGTAAGCATCGACCCTTAGCACAAAATATATTATCATAGGGTTTAATAGGGATTAACATTTTCATTTGTACGGAACGATGGATGGCGCATGACTTGAGCTTTCATTCTTAAATTACATACTGTCGGGGCACCAGTGTTTTGGCCTTTGCTAATTATGACGTAGACAGGTGAGCACTCCAGCAGCGAATCACATTTCGTAAATGACCAGGTGAGGATGCTGTGATTGGCTAATTCAAATTTTCACGTGACATCTCACGAACGGCCAAGCCCATTTCATTCTTGCCTCGATAGTACAGTAAAACCACAATTATTATAGGTGGAGTCACGTGAGTTATATAGAAACCTAAAGTACGAACCCGCTATAGTGTTCAGTCTCAGATCGCGTATAGATGTCGTTGCTGAGAATTTTAAAAATTATTTTGGTTTCATTCATACGAAATTCAACATACAACAAAGGGATTTGAATAAACTACAAAAGATAATTTATGTTTTGCAAAAAACATTCCATCCCTTAATTTTAATGCGTTATCGGCATTTGATGAGACACAGTTGAGTGGGCAAATACAAAGATCACCTTATTAGGGCTCTTGGCTAAAGCGCAACTCCTCCAAAATTACAATTTCCCTGCTTAAACATGTCAATGCAATGTAAACCCATAAGGTGTTACATATAGAAGAATTATAAGGACGGCCGGCCCCTTTAGTAGAAAACGGGTTTTTACTTTAAAAAATGCTTGACCAAATCCCTTCAACATTTTCTTTAACATCACTTATGAAGGGTCAAAGAAGGGTCACATACCCAAACCAGCGCACTGCACTCTCAGAAATTCTATCCAATGCGCCTAAAGCGCGAGATTTAAAATCCGCTCTTACCACTAACAACATGTGATTTCCATGATAAATTTACCCACTCTATGACAATTATAGCTCATATATTTCTTTGACATGCAACGTTAGCGTCTTAAAGGAAAGCGTCGCCGACGAGAAAGCATTAAATTTTTACAATGCGATAACATTTATGTCTAAAATCACCTGAGTCACTTTAACCTGACTGTATAGAAATAACATATGAGAAAGTCTGTAATAATAAACGGAAATGTTTCACGAAAGAGTATCGCCCTCTCCTCATGTGACCAGAAACATATCTAAAATAAGCATTTTTATGGTCACTGGAAAATATGAAAAACGCTTTTTATGCTTTATCCAAGGAAAATCCAGAGATTGACAACAAAATGTATCGACAAAATATTATTTATTCTTTTATTCACACTTGATATTCCCATGATGAAAAATTTAGACATTTCTGTACTGACAACCAGAACATTACTTGTTTTGCATTTTTACAAAAAAAAAACATAATAATTTTAAAAATAAAAAAATTTGACACATGTGTTGACACACTCAAAATACTATAGCATATTCTTTTATTTTAAACCCGTATTTTTTTAAAATGTAGTTTAATTCCATACAAAACTAAAGCTACAATACAATTTTTCATACATCCAAAAATAACTTTGGGCTGACAGGATGATAAATACTGTGCAATGTGTGCAATAATAATTATTAGTGCGTTATAAAAACGTCTCTTGAAGGTTCATAAAAAATAAAAACACATACGATACCACTAATAATCATCTGTCTGCAACTGCATCCAAACTGATTAGCTCATCAACATGCTTTTGAACTCTACATCCCACCCTAAATTCTAGCTACTAATTGTTTTTCCTTCAAAATATTCTCTACAATTTAATGGACGGAATCGAAAATTAAAATCTGCTCTAATATCTATGCTCTTTAATTTATAGTGTAGATTTTCCACTGAGCTCAAATATTTGCAAGATGGCAGTGAAAACAGTCCAAATAAGAGCTTGTTTCCACCGAACATGCGTACTGCAGCCTAATAAGATTAAATTATTAAGACTATTACTGTAATAGGGTTGGAAGTGTATCCATCCACATAACGTGATATGATACTCCAAGTAATAAGGGTGACATTATAAAAAGATATACAAGGGAGAAAAGCTTTATACGAGATATAGGAAAAAGAAAGCTTCCCAATTTCCCATCTGTTGGCTAAGATAGAACAATTTAAGAGTTTTCCCTGGATAATGTTTAGTTAAGACGAGGAAAAAAATCTTTGGAGCGGAAGTCAAGATAGGGAAGAAGTGGATGGTTATGAAGGGTGCTTTAAATTAGCCTGTCACTTTACAAGTGGTAGGCTCGTCCTTATAGTAAAGAGAGAGTGAGAGAGAGAGAGAGAGAGAGAGCGAGAAAGAAAGAGAAAGAGAGGGAAGCCATAGAATATCGTAAGAGAGTAGAAATGTCCGTTTAAAGAATTGCCACTCTTTGAATTTTCCCAAGTTATAGAGACTATAACTCCGAGATCATAAATAAATACGGAGATGTAGCACTAGCTGATGGGGAGAGTCAGATTTCCATCAATCTTATCGTATTGCAATGAAGTCTCCTTATGTCTTACGCTTCTAATTCCTACCAGTCGAAATAATTTTGTCGGCAGTCGCGGTTAGAGTTACAAAGTCTTTTATCCTGGGTAGACGGGCAAGAAGAGCTTCCGCCTCGTGGGTGATTGATGATGTATCGGCTTCGATGTTGCTCTCCAACACCGCAAAGCGCTGAACACTCGGACCTAACCAGAAACATTTTGTCAACATTTTTCTTGTCCGGAATTTTATATAAGAGAAAGGCGTGAGAGAGAGAGAGAGAGAAATTTTGAAAGCTCTCTTATCACAAATTCCCTAGAACTTACAAAGATATAAATATGTATGACTTTAAAAAATGCCTTGTCACTGGGGAGTACACACTTACACAATAGGACGGGGGTAATATAACGGGCTAAAGTGGATACACATATAGTTGGCATTTTTTATTTAAAGGGACTGCAGCAGTCCTAAAGAAACGGAAATCTTACCATTCCGACCATTCGCTCACTCGGCAGTCCCTCACACGACTTCCTGTATCGGGTCACCAAATAAATAATGTACAGTGTTATAAATTATTTCTCCAAAACCATTTCAGACGACTAACTTGAATTCTTTCTTTCCCATTTACCCCCTTGAGGACTCACAAGGGGGATACTGCGGATGTGAACATGTCCCAAAGCACTTACAACTTAACGCAAGTACTCCTTTCGTACACATGGACACTTTTCTCTCCACGAAATAAAAAACAAGATTCTCATCACATCATACATTTTTGCTAAAGAGACCTCTTTCCCTTCCTCCTCTTCCTCGCTTGCTTACCTTTGAGCTTTCTCAACCGTCTTCGCTTGACGACTCTGGAATTTAATCCGTCTACTTCAGCCAGATCACCAATCTCATTCCCAATATCATTGCTGTCCATTTCGTCGAGCAACTGATGTGAAGGAAACATTGTGCTTTCATCTCCAGCTTTCCATGGAGAGTATTCCTTGAGCTGTGAAAAATTTACAAAGGACAACCCATGTATGTTTTTTCCCTCTTAAAAATCCACCAGATCAAGAAGAATGAGAGTCAAGAGAGAGAGAGAGAGAGAGAGAGAGAGAGAGAGAGAGAGAGAGAGAGAGAGAGGAAAAAAGAAAAGTCTGATCAATAGGAAAAAGATTTTGATCAAAACTATATTTTCCACTTTTCACTCTCTTTTCAACTTTCCTTTTCCTTATCTTGTACTCATTCCCTGAAATTCTATTCCTACTATATGGTCTCTCTCTCTCTCTCTCTCTCTCTCTCTCTCTGATTACTCGAGAAATATTGCAGCTGTGAAATAGTCCCAATCCTAATGTCCCTCAACAAAATTTAACGGGGAGGCATTCACACATGACCCAGCCATGAACGTTCCGGGTATAAATGTACGTAAAGGCTCATGTCCATCAGTCTCAAAGTCTCTCGTAGGTTTTTGTACATACGAGAGACGTCTAATAGACTGATGGGAGCATTTACCGTCAATATCAACACAAAAGTTTCCACAGCACTAGTATTAATTACATCAATAAAAAGAGTTACTTGATTTTAAAACTAGGTGAGCACAAAGTTGCTTTGAAGCGGCTGAACATAAAAAAATGTAGGAGGAGGAGAATGTGAAGAAAATTGAGAAAAGGACAAACTTTTGAAAGAGTGACGGTCGCAATGGTCGGGAGTGACTCCTTATCAGGATAATAGAATGACGAGGCCTTGTGATTTGGTTCTTGAGAAGTAATTCGGCTAACTGTCTCCCTCGGCACAGTCTCAAAGTTAGGCGCCGTAAAAGTATAGCCCGAATCTGTCCCAGCATCACATAAATGTGTTACCTGTCAAATAAGTTTATAGCATGGAGATAATCCCTGATTCCTTCCAATTTGGTCAGCACAAATCATTTTATAGGTCACAATCCTTAAGCAGGTCAATTACCAACTACATTTACTTTATCCTTAACTACCAACATCTCACATAAAAATCATTACATCGACTCCATCCTTCCATAGTTCAAAAAAATACATACATTTTGTTTTTACCAAAAAAAATACAAAAATCCTCAAAACATATCGTCGGCTAAAGTGCAAAAGGGGCTATGTGCAGAAATCGCTTATGCGGGATTTAGCATGCACTACCATGCATAAGCCATTTCTGCATATAGCCCCTTTTGCACTTTAGCCGACGATATGAAAAACAATTTCTTTAAAAAAAATATTTTATTCTTTCATTCATCAGATTTCTACTACTCAGAGAGAATATATTGGCATTAAAAGTGTGAGAATGAGTGTGTCAAAAGTAGCCCATTACATTTATAGCCAAGGATTCAATCCATTCGTTGCCAACACATAAGTCCAGACTTGAGATCCCAATAAACCAGTCAGGTGAGGGTATAATTCTTACTACCGCTGACACCTGTTGCCACAATAGAAAGTACACTCATTAATTCATTGAATAGCTTTTCCCTTGAAAAAATTCTATTTACTATACACTAAAAATGTGCCTATAAAATTCTCACTCTCGAGTGAAATTGACGGGTGGATTTTCTCGTTCAACATTTTTTTCTCCTTTTGTTAGAAGTAGAAGATAAAATCTACATATATATAGAGTAAATAAAAATTCTATGGGATGGGGATAGGTTAATTAAAGTAACTACAGAAATAATTATGAAGATAAAATATAAAATTGGAGGAAATTGGAGAAGGATCCTCCGTAAAATCATTATCTTATAGGAATCAGACTGAGGATGAGAGAGTATAGAAAATGGTAGGATTTCCCACAAAATACATGTACATGTCCTTCCTTATTTTTTACATCTCCCTACATCCTTGAGACTGCAAATGGAGAGAGCATCAAGTGTATTAAAGTTTGTGTTTTTGCACAGTGAGTAAAACAACCTCAAAATACGCTATAAAAACCCTTGGCTTGAACTTAATCAAGAGAACTGAATCCACCCGCGGGGCCTTGTCATAGATATATCTGAGAGAATAAAGATTTTATTACTCTGGAGTGATTGCTATCCAGAAAGAATTGCGTTTCTGTCTCTCCAATTCCCTGGCCAATGGCTGGAGCATTGAAAGCATCCAAAACCCCGCTTGCTCCCTGGGAATACTCATCCAAAAGATCTGAGAGTCCCGTCTCGGCAAATTTCTTCAGGCCTATAATCAAACTCACGTCAGCAAATCAGATAAAACTACTTTCCTTCCAGGCAGGCTCAATCAAATCATTAATGTCCATTTGGGAAAATTGTAATTATTCTCATACTTTTTTTTATATGTACAGTTCTACATGCTTGAAAATATAAATATTATTTTTTTCCCTCTCGTATCAATAATATCGTCTTCCTATCATCTTCATATCTTACATGAGTACAACATCAAACTTAACTTCCTATCAATCTCAGAGAAATCAATGGGGAGAAAAGGGAAAATGCTCCGGGTATGATTTAATGGTTCAATTTATTCCACATTTCCACAAGTGCTCTTCCATATTGTCAGACTCTAATGCAGTCTTAACGGAAACGAACCTATCATCTCACTTTCCTCCTATTCCATCACATCACATTCCCTTCTATCTTCAACATTATGGGCTAACCATTACCGTGGATATTTTGGATTTTGTGCGCATCATCGAATCCCAACATGAAATGAGCTCCCTATACATATCCATATGCTATGGACTTTGTATGCATATTGTTGCGACTCCCAACTTGTTCTACATAAGTTTTCCCTAATTTCCCCAGAATTGCATTTACTGTTTGCATGGAAATTTTGTCAAATCTACCTCATAAAAATCAACCTTCCACACACGTATATCTCCTTACATTGAAGATTGGATTTTTTCCCCATTGTTTCTATTCAAGTGTATAGAGCTACTTGTCCGCGCCGAACTTTCCAAACTTACATATTTTCTAATACGTAGCCTACGGTTGGGAAATATGAGCTCTGTAGTCACTCAAGTATTAAAAAATAAAAATGAGAGGAAAGACAAATTGAGAAAATGTTCCGTAAATTTTGGAATTTCTCACCCCTTCCCCCATCTCTCTCCCTTGACGTCTAAGAATATTTCAAGATTGACAAGAAATCCAATTTTTAATTTAATCTATGTATACAATTCCCCTTAACTATGAACATATTATTTACATGGGAGCTCATCCGACTGGAACTTATACTGTAATGGACTATGTACCTCACACATTGGATATTATTGGGAGCTTGAATTTTCTCTAGACTCTAAAAATAAACGTCAAATATTTAAATGGGAACTGACAAGTAGATATTTTTGTGATAAAAACATGTGATAAGCCATAATTCCAGTAGGGACTTGAATTACTACATGTAGGGTAGTTAATAGAGAAAATAAAAATTCATATTATAGACAACAACAAAAAACAAAAAGTTGGTACTAGTAAATCTCCTCACGTCACAACACTTTCACTAGCTACACATTTCATGTAGAAAATATGAACAGGCTCCTCTGAATTTTACTCAAAACTCTTTTGCCACACAAGAAGAGTTGGACAAAATAATGCTATGGAGAAAATCCACTATAATATTTCTTTGACATGTACACATATTGTAGTTGGGACAACAAGTATAGATACGTACATATATAGAGAGAGAGAGGAAAAGCCTGTGAAATCGACAAATCTCCAGAGATGGGACGGGTGACTGGATGAAACTATTGAGAAACCAAACAGTGCTCAAGCTCATATCATGAATGTAAATAAGTACATATAAAAACGTCAAGTTTGCAAATATGTAACATGGCTTTGCCCAATGAAATCACACATGGTAGAATGTGTGAAGAACCATGAGGGAACTTTGTATGCAGATCTATCTAACAACGTGGCCACTTCACTGTTTACGTAAGGAAATGAAGTCATGTGTAGTCTGTCTGTAGTAAGTATTCCACCGATATTAAAAATGTACCACATACTTTCGTACATATAACTACATATACGTACATATAAATAAAGGACAGAAAAAAACTGTATAAAACCTTATCCTCACTAATAATATCACCCTTAGTTTTTTTTTCATGTCGGGTGACACTATAAAGTACCTAGTGTTGTATGCCCATTGAGAAAAAAAAAGTGAGATCAAATATTTTCAGGGCTTTTTTTTTGCCTGACTAAAGTCAAGGGAAGAAGAGAGTTCAGTAGTGCGTGGTTCTTCCTCCAATGTTTTTCCAGTTTTTCTTTTAACCAATTCTGTTTACCCAGAGAAAGAGCCACACACACACACACACTCCAATCTATTTCTGACTACCGATTATGGATTGTAACTATGCTGCACTTGATGGAGCGTGAATGGGTTAAATATACTTATGAGAAGCTCTCCCTGGCTCTTAAAATCGTGAAAAACATATGGGATTTTATATAAATACACAAATATAGAGAAATACACACTATTATATCTATAGGACTTTTATATCTGGCTCCAACTAATTTCCCAAGAATTTAGGAATTTCTAGAGAGCTAAATGAAGTGGAGATGTATAAATAAGCATGCGCTCTCTTTTCTTCTACGAGCAAACTTATATAATAAATAAAGGGGAGTGTGGGAAAAGTATAAAGGCATTAATACATAATAGGATAGATACTTGAAGAAATAATCAATACTAACCGTCAGAGGCCGTTTCACCAATTTCAAATATTTTGAAATTTTCCGAATGACTTCTCCCAACAAGTTTTGAGAACTGAGCAGGTGGCCGGAACTACATTTCATGCATAGAAAAGCCATTTAAAAACTAGTGAGAGAATCCTCTTCCAAAACTACTACTACTACTACTACTTCTCTCCTATCAACTTCCCAACTCTCTTCTCTTCCTTTGAGAAAAGACTTTCTCACACACTCAAGCCCGTAAATAAATAGTTGAGGATGAGAGTGAGAGTGGAAACGAAATGATGAGAAGTAGTAGCAGCAGAAGATAGAGAGGAGGAAAAGGGAATAACAAGGTATTTAGGTATATAAATTTTTTTTTCCAAATATGTCTATACCTCAGGATACTGTTTCGGGAAATTTATCCGAGACCAGTAGGTGGTCAAGGTGGCTTGATAGAGGACGAGTTTCTCATTTGAGCACTCTGGTCGTGCTTGAGATGAGAGGAAAATTCCACAGAACAATAATAGAGAACGGAAGGAGAAGAGACACATGATTCAATCTATGATTGATAAGCTGATGGATTCACAAGTTTTAGATTGAAAAGTCTCTGCAAAGAGAGAGAGGACTTTTCAAAATCCACACGAGTATAGACAAGTAGTAAGGCAAAAGCCGCAGAGAAATGCTCTTGCAAGGTCCACGTGCTCTTTTTATTTTCAACTGAGAGTGAGTTTTATCACTTTTCAGGCTCTTATATGAGCACCGAAATCTATTTTTTCTTACATCTTCTAGGCCAATAGCATATAGAAACTGGAAATGGTGGGCGTCCAAAGCCAAAAATGCATGTAGCCTTATTGGTTTTACTACAAGCCAAGAGCTCTAAGACCTTAGCTAATTTGTTCTGTGTGTGTGTGTGTGTGTGTGTGTATAGGAGTTGTGAATGTGACGAGGAAATGATGCAGGAGGGTGGATAAATGGGGCTCCTTGCGAATCATCTCTCTTTCTATGTATGTCGACCCATCTCACTTACACACAATCAGTCAATATATGCACTTGTCTGTGGCATCCCTTCAAATCCGACGTGTACATAGTCAAGGCCTCTGTCTATTTTTTTAAAATGTCTATACTACTATTATACTGTACTCTTTTCTCATGAATTGAGAGGAAGAATTGAGGGAATTTTTTATGATTATGTGCATCTTATTAGAAACCGGGCGGGCCGTTAACGTATGAGCCGCACGCGATTCACCTACCTCCTCATTTAAATGTCACTCCAATTGAAAACCATCATTAGTAGCTTGTAATATTTGCATAATGCTATTAAGCAAATTTTAAGCGCAGAAAAAAAATTCCACTACACATAATATCATATTGTGTACTACACCCTAGTGAAACATGACAGGTCCGACGGAAATCAACCCTTTGACCACACTTACCTTCTGCTTATTAGGTATAGCCGATGACAATGTAAACACATTGCTTTTCTAACCAACAATTTACAATTGTAATTTTATTTGACATTTAACAATACTTAATGACAGCAAGGATAAAATCCTTCTCTTCCGCTTCTTATATCATATCTCTCACATCCTGCATCATTGGAGATTCGTTCCGTTTATTATTATATATGTACACACTATAATAATATATGTAGTACATATTACACATATGATGATAATAAGACGTGAACATCAATGTGTGTCAAGTGGAAAGGTTAGCAAGGTGGATATGAGAACAAGGAGAATTATTATTATTATTATTATAATATGTGGGATTAATTATTATATTATTTATTCCAGTGCTACTCCA
Organism: Spatulosminthurus flaviceps; assembly: GCA_034693705.1. Lineage (NCBI taxonomy): Eukaryota > Metazoa > Arthropoda > Collembola > Symphypleona > Sminthuridae > Spatulosminthurus > Spatulosminthurus flaviceps. The sequence goes on along the minus strand of JAQFXU010000342.1, from coordinate 24,598 downwards.
GTGCATAATATTTATGAAGAGACTGCAGTAAAAATACTAAACAGATAGCTGTTTCAATCACCATTGCATAATATGCAAATTTCCCATTACCTGAACATCAACCATTAATTCCCATTGATTCGTCCATTTAACACCCTTACATGGACTCCTTCCCTTCTTCCACTATAAGGAGGATAGATAGTTGCTATTTGCTATGTACGCATCTATATATATGTATAAAGGCCCAAAGAATATACTTGAGATGTACCGTATGATTATGCATGAGCAATTAACAGTCTACAGCTGTCATGTCTGAGGTGTGTATTTTATGCATAATAAAATGGCTATATGGGATAATGCAAGGGAAAGCTTAAACTACATTTAAAAAACACACCTCGAACCGTGTCCGTCTATGCAATCAGAAGAGATACTAAAAGGCAATTGCAATGCATCTTGACGTTTTGAAGAACTTGACCTTCGAAAGGATGTTCTCGGCACCATTTTTTTTAAAGAACAAGTGGAACATTGAACCATGGACCATTGACCATGGGGCTATTAAAACGGAAGTTAACTACAACATGCATCTATCTTCCGGTCTTGTCTCCTAACCTCACACCCACCCTCCACGGTGAAAAACTATTTGAGGGGAGAAGTGCATGTCCATAAGATTTTATTCGTACATAATAGCCATCCTAAATTAATAACCTTGCGATGATGACAAATGATGAAGGTGATTACTCTGCTACGTTATGTATGAAAAATAAATACTATGAGAAATGAATATCTCCCGTTCATTGAAACTATAAGCCAGCATTGAATCTATTGAATCTATTGAATCTATTGAAGAGTGAGAGGCCTGTCATCTAATTGTGAGTATAAGCACAAGCTGCTGTCATGCAAATTCTTGTACTTTATTACGGAAATCTCGTCAATTTCTGCCTTTCAATGTATTACTTACTGTCTCGTATTGTAATTCCAGGAGTATAGAGTTGCTTTGAAAGGGAAACTCATGTGTTATTTCTCCTTGTGTGGACTTGAAACGTACAATTCCTTGACATTTTGTCTCGACGCTATGTATTTATTTTCCATGTCAGACAAAAGCATCTCCCTTGACTTTCCCAGTGATGATTTGTATGCAGCCAGTGGAATTATGCCATTTGAAAGCAACAATCAATTCTTTTGTGAAGGAGTTAGGAATAAAACATAGTTGAGCTTCTCGTCTCTCTTTCTCTCTCCCTGCTCCATACCCCGACACACAACAACGACAATGAATGACCAATGAAGATTTATTGAGCAATTCCACTTCTATGGCTCCCAACCAAAGTCATTTAGTTGCGTCTACCGCCGTCGTCCGACACCGTCAAGACTCATCCGTACTCATGACACGTTCCCATCCCAACGACTCGCACCCTTTCAACAGGATACAGAATGCAGTCTCCGACAATAATCCTGACAGTATACATAATTTGCTAAGTCAATTTCATCAAGGTAAACAACATCTGTATTCGCGAATTATTTAAATCAAATTTTAAACTACTACCGAAATCCTATTGTCATTCTACTCCTTTCCCTCATACTATTTACTTATTTATATAAATATATTGTATATTCAATTTGTATTCATCCCGGTACAGTCCTCATAATTCCTCAGGAGATGCGATATACATGCATACAGACTTGAAAATTTTGGACTCACTTCAATAATTTTTCTTTTTCTTCTTTTCAAACAAGCACGTGAGTTTTTATCCATTCCCTTTGATTATATTTGCTCCATTTCTAAGTCTACCTCTTCACAATGTACAGATTTCTATATTTCATCCTTCCATTCCCTTGAGTAGCTTCAGATTTCACTCCGTTTCTTTATATGAATGATAATGAATGGAATTTCCTTAAAAAAGGGATATTGATTTTTATAGCATGTTATATAATCTTAATTAAATTGACGAGTTATTAGTTGTATGTACTTATGAATGAACATACGTGCTTAATTAAATCAAATGCTATTCCCAAATGCGTGTATTTTTGCTCCGTCCACAAATTTTACAGATAAATGTGTAACTTTGTGACGTTATTTCGTTTTAGTTCTTAGGCTTTTATTATTTCCTCTGCGATTCCTTGTATGTACTTGAAAGAATTTCTTTAGAATTCCAATCCCCATAGTACAAATCACTTGTGGGTGTGAAGTATGTGAAAAAACGCTTGAGAAATGTGTAGGGTTAAAATTGGTAAAAGTAGGACTAGAGAATTTTACAAGCTGAGCGGAATATATGTATATAATTGTATATGAATGTGTAAATATATGTAGGATAAAGGGAGAAAATATTTTTGTGTAGACTATTCCAATGGATATTTCTCCATGGAGACTCACCCTTCCTTCCATTGTAGTAGTTTTCGCAAGTAGACTAGACTCTGCAAATGTTTATTTTCGATTTTGCGCTAGCAACGGAAAATAATTCACACGCTTGTTTTATTCCTCCAAGAGATTTCTTTAACCCTGAGCTGTCGAAAGTGACATAGCGCTAAGTGTGTTTGAAGGAGAGATAGATCGTTGGTTTCAATACTGTGTCTGTAGTACTTGGAGGATATGTGATGTAACATGGAAAGTGTATGAAATTATAGCAAGTTATCGTTAAATTTGAGAGGGTCTTAAAAGCTTAATGGGACGGCATGTGCGTGAAATATAGATGATATAAAATCTGTATTGATTCTAATGACAAGAAATTTTTTTATGGTCTTGTGCCAATCAAAACTAATTTTATGGTTCGATTCCTCTTTTTATATCTCCATGGCAGAGAGAAAAAACCATAGTAAACTGAGGGAGGATGTGCACATATTATTTATACATATTGTACATACCTGGAATAACCAAATCCCTCCTCCTACTCCCTCGTCCATTATGACTCATTGTCTCCCTTGTATACATATGATGATGAACCTAGAGGAAAATATGGAGATTCTTTCCCATATACAAAACCATACAAAATGTAAATGTGTATCCAATGTTTTTGCTAATCAATATAATAAATGACAGTGTATATAGCTTTGTATAGGGAAAGGTATCTACGGAAAGAGAGAGAGAGAGAGAGAGAGTCAGTCTCAAGTCTACCCATCATCAATAACAAAAGTTGACTCCTGTCTTTCCTTTACCAAGTCACTTGAAATTCCCAGACGATTCTTTCAACTTTTCCAGTCATTGAACTTGGAAATTGGCACGTCATGAATGACTGAACGTCATTGAACGTCATTGATAAGTCATGAATTTTGAACGTGTTTCTACATTTCAGACTGAGTTCAGCCAGTCGTAATGGGATATTGGCAGATAGCTCCAGTCTTTTTTTCTTAGTACCTATGTATACTTTCCTCCTTGAGTATAACATACATAAAGTCAAAATGACTTCCAGTCTCCCATCCCATCCACATTTTTTCCTAAATCGGTCGTGTATGGTCAACGTGACAATATTCTTTGATCCGTAAGACTCATACTTTATTATTCATCCAGAAGGTGTCCCTTGTAACGCGCAAGGAGACGAGGTCATAGGAATTGCTTTCACAAGTTAAAACTTGTAGGTACATAGTTTGGCTCTACCGCACACACACACACACACACACACACATATCCAGTCAAATGACATTTCCTCACCACACCCCCATTAATCTGATTCTCAAACAATACTGTCGTCATAGCTGTCAAAAAATAATATGGAAGAAAATTTTAAAATGGACCATCCGGAAGAAGACTACCATTGTATCACTCTCTCGCCCAGGCAAAATAGTATGACATTTAATAAAAAGATCCACCCCGATGGAATTAATAAATTGATATGAGTTTTTATGTTAGAAACAATTTACCTGGAATATGCAGAGAAGAAAATAATAGCGGAAGTAATTTGATTGGAGAAAGATTTTCACATATTTATTCAGATGCGGGAAACTTTTGACAAGGAATAGTATTTTATATACATAAAAGATTACGCACATTGGAACTTGCCGTATATAAGGGAAGGGAGTGGAACTGCGAGGCCAGTGAAAAATTGTACGTGCTAGGCAGTTACGGTAAAAGCGGAAGCTCTCATTTATTTCAAGGAGTCATTCCCATTCTATTAAATGAATATTAAAGGGAATATAACCCCCCTGAATATTATTTTCCTCCCCATACTAATTCCAGGTTTATTACACCTGTAAAATTTTTACAGCTTCAGCACCATTATAGGCAATAGTATGTAATTGTATAGGAGAGGATCCCGTCTCTCGTAGGATATTGGATAGGATAAGTACTCTCAGTACTATTTAATGATAAAGGTATAAGAGTTGAATGTTGATGTGGATATAGGTAGAAAAAAAACTGGTGATAAAAACATGTGGAAGGAATAATGGTACGATGTGTAAAAGAGAGAAAAGGAATTGTCTGGACCTCTAGTCGAGGTAAACGGTAAGTTTTATGATCATCCTGTCATTCCAAATGTAGTCTGACGTCTTGATAACGTCGTGTGGAAAGCCCAGCCCAACGCATTCAGGATTATCACCTGATAAAGGTTTCCTCCAATTTGATCCCGAACATAATTCTCGAGGATTCCAAATTCGGGATCGTAAGTCTGAAGCTTGATTTTGAGCTTCGTCCTGTGCCAGAACCTGAGCCCTCATCAAGTATGTAAAAGGCCATCGTAAGGAATCATCGAATTCTCCCTATATAAACATACATACTTATATAAAAATCGAGTCAGATGTCATCATCATTTTACTTTGATCATCTCCCAAGCTCATAGTGTGTTATAGAAATTAGCCACTGTAGGAGAAATTCAATGGATTGTAAATTTATATAAAGCTGGATATTTTTAGAATTGTCATATAGGTTTTGGGGAATGGAGCTGCCCGTGCTAATTAATTGCTTACCTTGGTCAAGCCCACGTGGATATACGTCGCGGTGCTGGTATATCTGGGAATGATCTTCATGTACATGCGGTAGCCTCCAGGATAGATATAGAAACTATTGGATCGGAGACTCCGCTTTTGATTCCAATTATTTAACTTATAGGACATTCCCGTGACGATCCAGTAATAAGAGAAAACCCTTTTACCGCTCTCAATGTGGACGGTACTGTTGTAACGGGTGATTTCATCTGACCTCGGACCGAATTGACCGCTCTTTGCATTAGCATTTGAGTCCTGAGGCACGTTCTCATCTTCGTCAATGACTTCATCCGGCCGTTGTGGGCTGGCGGGTGAGTGGGTTGGTGAGGAGTAAGTGGGCTGTTCCGGTGAATGTACATTCCCGCCAGTACTCCCACCGGACTTTTGTCTCCCTCCTGTCATGCCCCCCAATAGCCGTCGATATTGACGCTTTAACTCTTGATCTTGGTCAACTATCTTCTCCTCCAGACTCAGCAGCATCTCCTTAATTACATTCAATTGATCTCCAAGCTGTACCTCCATATTATGAAATCGGTCTTCTATTTCACCTGGTAATTGTCATAGACATCAACTTTTATTTACACATCCACACCCACCCACAATCACAGAGTCACTCGCAATTCCACACTTAAAGACTGACTATTAGACAAAAATAGGGCAAACGTTCTCATAGGGTGAGATCCAGACAGAAGGGAACCAATTTATTTTAATAGGCCTGGATTTTTTGCGGTCTCTTTTAGCCACATATGAATGATGTCATAAAGCCTAAAAGCGGATAAAGTGGGCAAGAGTGAGTGAGTGTTGAGAAGTCATAAGTCAAGAGGAGTGTTGAAAACATGCATTTCCCTGTCACTTTCCCTTGTATAATATATACATACATACATACATATGATATTGTATGCGCTCAATGGTAGACAAAGCACATGCACACACACTCCAAGTAGCTACATAACACTCAGGGGTTATATTATAGATTACCATTTGTTTATCAATGATTTGGATGGGATACAGAGGGAAAAAAATGGAGCATGGGGAATTACGTGATAAGAAACACTTATCCCTTCACAAAAGCGTAGATTTGCTGGTTGATGTGCACTATAGACTCGGATACCGATGAGCCGGGAGAATGTGGGAGGGCTTGAGTGCTTAGCCTTATGCTGTGTGGTAGCACTCGTGCATAAAATACTATTGCCTGATTACTTATATTTATAGTGGCCAGATTCTCATGTGGTATTGGATATCTATATTTATGTATTGTGTCTGTGAGCATGTATGCTTTTTTGGATACATATGAAGATATTATTATGCAAACCCAATGTTAAATATAGGAAAATGTCTGGGAAAGTAAGAGTAACATTTGTAGTCGTCAGATGCATTAAAGTTTCAACTGCAATAAAATCGCCGTCCCAAACTAATGTTACCAAGATATTTTCTCAAGAAGTGCCTGTGAAAAGTACCACACATGTCACCCTGTCTCTTTGAATAATTACATAAGCCAAATTTTCCAAGCAGTGATTTGCCCCCTTGCACAAATATTGAAATATACTTGAACTTTGATGTATGGGGCGGATCAGCTATTATTTATAAGAAATATTTGACAACTGCCAACCCTCGCACAAGACATCCATGATTTTTCATCCAACTTCTTCATGCTCAATTATGCATACCAGCTGGAATCTATGCCATGTCTAGTAAAAGTATCTAAATCCCCCTCCATTCCATCCTTATTTTCATACACTAATAATCATCCGTTCCAACACTTTTTCCCCTTTCAATTATTTACACATTTCATTGAAATTATTACAGTATTATTTTTAAAGAAATTATACATATAATTTATAAGGAATTATGATTTTTTTTAATACCTCAGCAAATACTCAGTGTTTAGAAATTCTCATAATAATGGAAATCTTTATAACGACGAAATTAATGAAATAGTTTTCATGTTAAAGAAATTTGTTCCTCAAATAAATTTTATCATACAAAATGATAGAGTAAAATAAAATTAATGTGATTCCCAATTTTTTCTGAAGGATTTCATGTCGTCGGGATTTTGGGGTTAGAAAATTATTTGAGCACATTGGTTTGTCATGACTAATGATATAACGTCAGCTATTTCTGTCACCAGAATCATTCAGCTTGCAGTTTAACCCTTACAGTCAGCATAGTATATGTATTTTTGAAAAAAGGTTATATAGAAATAAATCCTGTCAGTTGCATGGAAGGGTGGGGGAGTGGAGGAATTTACTACTAAACAAACAGAACGTGAACGACAGACTAAAGGAATCTGGAAAATCGTGTGTATAGAGGAATGACTCATAAAACTTGATGATAGAAACTTTTAGTATGAGATGAACAAAATAATAATTATTATTATCATTTGTTGATATTTTTTAAGGGGAAAAAAATTTAATTACAAAAATTACAAGGTAAATTACTCATTCCAATGATAAAGAAATTAACATTGTTTATTACATAAAAGCTTAAATTAAATTAACAGTATTTAGGATAAATGGGAGAAAACATTGAGTATTTCCTCCTTGTTAGAGTCATGTAGTTGTAGTAGTATGTAGTATGTCATAAAATAATACGAAACTAGGAAAAAGGTCGTCGTCGTCACCTCACATGGTAATTATGAACTGCATAAACTTGGATAATGAGGGGTTCGCAAGCACACAAATTGAATGGCAAGTCATTATACTTGGCAGATGGTTAAACTACTAAGCACTTTTCATCTACACAAAAAACCTTGAGAATTGATTCTGAGCAAACGTAGTGTGAATAATTTAAGCGTACATATTTGGCATGTAATTATGTACAAGAGTTACATGCTCAGCTTATACATAGGACGTCTTGTTATGAGACGTCTCTCACAATGTAAGAGTACATAGAAGACCAAGACTAAAAAAAGGGAGAGTCGAGCAATATGACCCTAATGTTGGTCATAATTCATAAAGCACGCATTGCAGCCACTTTAACAAGTCCAGAAGAAACGAGAAGGATGGTGATGTTATACAATGGAAATAACGTGGTTAAAATCCCCTTTTTCTCTCAAGTCTCAAGGACTACAAATGAAGGGTCACTCAAGCAACGGAAAAAGGCTGGGAAAAAAATCTTGTTCTAGCAACGAAAATATTGCCTGGTTTACAAAATACATGGACTTTTCCCCCCAAATATAATGGAATAGGTCTTAAATGATTTTTTCCCTTGATAATTTCCACTCTACAAAATATATAGTTTCTCATACAAAAATGAATGTTCCTTCCGTGCTAAAAACACTATCAGAGTGTCAGTAGTTGTTAAAATCCATCAACTAATGTCAATTATTTTTAATATAAGTGGGCCAGGGTTGAAGTGCTCTACTTTATAAGAGTGTCAAAATATCATGTAAAAATCACATACATTTCTAGCCAACCTTCTATTCTATTGAAGCTGGAGCAGCAGCCGCTAGTTCTATGGAATTGGTGCACTCCATATGCGAAAATGCAAATTATGTGTATGATACTAAAGGACATGCAATAGATTTACTAAGAAGGGCATATTCGTCAAAATTGTATATTTTCTAGACATTGGCCAGCCTTTGATAATTTTGAAAGTAGTACTACTTGTTAATTTGAGCTAAAGATATGAATTTTCCTGGTAGTTTTTCTTACACATGGAAATATGAAAAGTCATATAAGGAATAAAATGTGGGGAAATGATAAAAAAAACTATTTTAACTTACTTGGGTTGCAGACTCCTTTGAGAACTCGGGCAGCAGTAGCTTGAGCCGTGGCCACGAGTTGTTGGCTAGAAATTTTACATGTAGAGACTTGAACGTCCGTAGCATCCCCACTATCCTGTGCTTGGCGAAGAAACTCATCCACAGTATCTTCAAAAGATAATGTTGTGCGGGGAGTTTGCTGAGAAAGTACGGGCAGAGCCGTAGCCAGAGCCAAAACAATGACGGGGAGAAGTTTACCGGAGAACATTCTGAGAGAACAAGTGAAAATATTCTGTGAGGCATCAGGGCCAAATAGCCATAATTATAAGATTTTTGTCAAGTATATTCGGGTCAGAGAGGTGACTCATTTGATAATCTTTACACCAGATTATCGTAGTAATTGAAGATGTTGTGAGATGTTGAGTCAGATTTTTTTCTTCTTCTTTAAATCATGAACCTTCTTGAGAAAATGTTTGTTTTCATTTCCATTTTAACACACACACACACACATACACACACACACATTGCGGTATCCTCCAACCAGACCTAGGGGTATGAATTGGATTTTGAATTAGCTTGTAATTTATTACTGAGAAAGCATCATCTGTTCTTTGAGCGTCAAAGCAATACCAAGGGATTGGCTTGATTTGTCTACTACAAACTGTGCTCGGACTATTTTCACGATCTTGAACTTCGGCTTGATTACGCACTGTTCTTACGATGACAACAACGGCATGTGTCAACGGAGGAAATTTTTTTAGGTCACTTCTCTTACACACATAATTTTTTAATTTCAATTGGAACTGCATAGATGTACCTCAATGTGCTCATGGAGAGTTGAGTCCAAAACTCAAATACTAACTATATTGGAGGAATTAAATGTAAAGTAACCTATTTTCAAGGTGTAGGCTTGGCCTTTATTTATATTGCTATCATCAATATACAAATGTACATACGCCAAAAATTTCTGCCAATTATGAAGGCCTAGTCTGATCCCTCCCCTACTTTTGGTACAGCAAAGAAATTTAGTAGGACATTTTTATTAAAATTAGGAAAGTTTGGCGGGGAAAAATTGGTGCGTGAGATGAAAGTAATGCTGAGATAATTAAAAAAACTAAGGACAAAAAAAAAACATTCTACTCATGTTAAGTCAAGTACGTGTTGGAAGCAACACGTACACGCCGGTAACTTTAACATATCAATAGAGTAGTTGGGGTAGTGGTGAAAGGTAAGATCACCGGTATTTCAATTATTATTTGCGTGCATTCACCCGGGGAAAAAACTTGTTTAGTTTTCTCCTTATTGCACCATTTCTCATTACTTTCTGCACCTGTTCACCACGAAACGGATGAACTTCTTGACATAATAAAATTGTTACAGTTACCAAATACACACAGTCCCATGTTACATAAATACATAATGGCTCCATCCAACTACCACACCAACGCTTGTCACCGTAACGTAAATTTTTTCCTACTATTTTTCTTCTAGACATGGCGTAAACAATCCGTTTCCTTCATTTACACTGTGCAGAGAGTAGTAGTAAGTAACAGCTATAGGAAAAAAGAATCAATGACATTGAGACAGAGAGAGAGAGGAAAGAGTTTGTAGAGGTAATGAGACATGGACTTGATGCATATTAACCATGTATAGATATATACACATAGGACTGAAAAGGCAAGCCAAGTTTACACACCTCAAAAAACTTGGGACAAGGTACAATTTCCTTTTAATTGTTACCTGTCACATCCATTCAATTAATTTCAATCATAATTCCCTTAGATGAATGAAATTTGGGACATTTTAAATTTCCAAGAGGACAGTTGATGACTAAAACTGTTAATACTTGAATGCATATTAAAGGGCAGGATGAAAAGTCAAGTGAGCTTTGCCTTGATAACGCCCAAAAACCAATTATTCCTTGAATCGATGAGGCAAAATATAGAGTGACAGTGAGATGCCTCCAACAACACAAGGTTTTCCTTAAGATGAGTACCAAGACACACCTCATTAGTTACGGGACCATACGTGTAGAGCTCGAAATCAAACTAATAAAAGATTCCCTAAATAGATAAATGCTCCATTCCTTTGACTCATCAATAATAAAACTCAAGATGAGACTAAATAATTTATTTTAATAATGAATTTTCACATTATTTTTTGTAGTCCAGGGTAAATTTACATTATATCATTTCCAAGGATTAAAACAAATAACAAAGAATACATAGGAAGGAATATTCTGGGGTGTGCAGATTGTACAGGTCCACAGACACTGATAAACGCTCAACCAACTAATGGACCAGAAAGTTTTCGCACCGGGAGGGCTAGGAATATTTTTCTTGGTCATGAATTCCGCGGTAACAAAATATTATAAAATTATTGTTAATACTCAATAGAGGAAGGCTAATTTCTATATAATATTTAAATGCACATTTTTTTTAATGATAACTAAAATAATTATCATTGAAAGTTGCACGGAAAATATTCCCAGTAGCTTCTAACCGAGAGCATCAGCTGTCCCGTCGTGGAGTGATGTGCATTGATCTTTAAAGGAAAGTTAAGCTCAACCTTGGGAAGAAGACTTTCCGAGGAAATGGCCCGGCCATCAAAGATTTTACTATCTTCAAAAAAACAAGAAAGAATTAAAAATGCTTTTTATGAGACTTTTCCCCTTCCCTCCAATCTGCCTTATAAAAAAAATTAGCCCAGAAAAATCCGGTAGTAAAAAGCTTTCTACTCAGAATAAATTAAAAGTTTAAGATGCTGGGAAAATGTGCCCTCTATTAGTTTGTACATGTGGAAGTACATAAGTAGTAAGATTCCTATACCTAGAGTGTACGGGATGAGAGAGAAAGAAGCTAAATTGCTAGCGTTAATGTCATTGGGCCGGTGTAATTATTATGCTCAGTTCAATTTATTTTTCATGGTTTAGATTGGAGCTTGAGGCTGTAATCAATGGGCTTTGTCCTTCCTTTTGCTCTGTGCACTCACTGGAATGCAGTAATTCCCAATTGATTTTCCACACATACACCGGCTCCAACCAAATAGCCCTTCCACATCTTTGTCCTTTTATGTAAAGCACTAATGACATTGATCCGTAACTTTTGTCCATTCAAGCCCCACATCGTTTTATTGTTTTTAGCTTCAAGCTCTTCATATGAGTTCCTCTCTACTATTTCTATGCCTACACACATATAATTATTATACTATTAATAGATATAGGGGGGAAGCTCCAAGGAATTTTTACTCAAAATTAGACTCATCCCAGGAAAAGTATGTGGAGCAGGTGCATTTATGTGTGTTTGTGCGAGTCTATGTACACCAGGGAGAAAAAGAGGAAGTGAAAGAGATGGAAATTGTAGTGCAGGGGGAAAACAATGTCGTTGAGGTAGGTACTTAAAAACTATACGTGTAGGTATAAACTACAACATAAAAGCTACCATACCTGCTTTTATATATCCTTACGGTAATGGTAAATGCTTTTAGAAATCCTTTAGAGAACAAATCGAAATGAGCACTTTTACACACACATTACTTTTACCTAGCCCAGCTGGGATTTTTCCTCATGCAATTAATTTGAAAAGTTGGTGTATCCAAAATTTAAATTCTTAATGAGGTTTGCGGTAGTAAAAAGTAACAAAGTCACTGCACAGGGAGGGAGCTTGATAACATTACGAGACACATTCTCTTGTAGTCGTAGTCTCAGGCCAACTAGAAACTATGTCAACAGTTCATACTTTCTAATACTTATTTACTCTCTTCAACTTTTTCTCTCTCTCTCTGTCTCTCTCTTTCTCTCTCACGCTCTCCACATCCAAATTACATTTGCTATGCCTACTGTGTTTATTATCCACTGAAGTTGAAATGCTACCGTTAAGAACAATGCGGAAAAACTTGAAGACTCCTCTTATTGAGTGTTCTAATCTGGCTCGTATTTCAGAGGCCGTTTGGGAAGCATTTATGCAAACCCATCAACCAGTCCGTTCCATCCATCTGGCTATGAAATTTCCCCCCATCTTTATACCACATTCGTGCCATATTAATGCGTCTGATACGAAACCATTCACAGAGATTGTCACTTGTCATTAGACAATTTCTTCTGCCCTCTCTTCCATATACTCTCACTTCAACTACTACTCTCACACCAAATATTTTTTTCAAAACAAGAATTCCTCCCAAAACTGCATACATTAAACCTATATATATATACACCTTGTAGGAAATTGGAGGAGTATCTATAGCTTTATAGGTTCACACGTAGTATCTTATTACGTACCTATAATATGCTGGAATATCAAGTAAGAAAAGTCCATGGCCTTGGATAAAGGATGAGACAAGTTGGAGCATGTATGTATGTTGGAAGGAATTAACAGGTTACCACTTTCACTGTCGGAATTCGTTCACATTCCTCTCCTCCTATCATTTTTACTCCAGTCCAGATGCTTCCCATGGCTTCACATTTATCGGCGGAAGTTGGGTTCTTTTAGCGTCTCTCCTCTCCTCAGCATTTCCAGTCTAAAAGTATATCTATATGCATGGGATATGGAGCGGGGCATTATTGTAGGAGCGCTATTAGGTATTCCCAAATATACTATTTATAACTAATGCTATGGGCACAAAGGAACTCTCTTACATAGTTATTTTATAAGGGGAATATGAATGGGCCCAGTGTAGCATCATTGCAATTCATCCCACCGCTTAAACTAGGTAAGCATATATTTTTTACTGTTCAAATAAAACCAGCCTTATAATTTGACTTTATGGGCCAAACTCTTTTCCCTGGCGCTGAAAGATATACATTGGGGCGTATTATTAAAGCATGTGTTGCTCTTCTGCACGAGCTTAAATGGAACAACAAGCCCCAGCTCCCCTTTTTCCAATAAAGTACTTATACTATACATGCTTCTTATCACTCGGCACAAAACCCCTCCTCATAAATGGAAATTGTTGGCTGTAATTAGAAATTTTATGTATTGGCATTCGAAATTGTTAAAGAGGGGACTCCATGGGCTCTGCATATATAGTGTATCAAGCTCCAGCGTATTGTCTTGTCGTAAAATCCTACGTATAATTAAAATTTCCATCCCGTAACACATTTTCCTTAAACATTACACCGCTTGAGCCAAGGCAGGATAGTATATGGAGAAGAGCTCTAAAACGCTTTCTCTTCCTTCCTTTCCCTTCCTCCCTATCCTGCCTCCACTGTATTTTAACCATAGCTTAGTATTAAATGGGTTATGAACTGAGTTGATGTTATGGATAAGTAGTTATGGAATCGTGGAGTTAAAGAGCTAAAAAAGGCATTCCTGTCTCTGGAAAAAGGAGAGACTTGGGAGCCTCGTCCATGCAAAGTTTTCCTTGGCCTGGAGCTGAATTATTGTGAATACTGCCAGGATGAGAGGGAAATGTACAAAGCATGTAGAGATATGAGAGTACGGACTTTAAAAGGAAAATCGGATGAGAGTTGGACCCAGGAAGGATAATCATGTGACACGTAGTAGTAGATCAATCGCAATAGTGTGTGTATGTGTCTGCAACGGGTACGGCTTGAGAGAGTAGGGAGAAAGTGCCTGGGAATCGGGAAGGACGGGAAAGAATCTTGAAACCGAGTTCGGCGAGTTTGTGTATTGATCGGGCTGCGTTTGCGCCTAGGTCTTAGTTCCTGTCAGAAATTTTTACCACTACTCAAGTCACCTCCTTCATTCTGCCATTGAAAATTTCTACTTGTTTTTACTGTTCCTCTAAATTCTTTCACACTTCATTTTGAAAAATAGCAATTATTTACCATCCTTTGGTAAGCATACAGGATTCCTCAAACTACGGGACTGTCTATCCCTACCGGAATAACAGGTAAGATCTTCCATTTCTAATTCCTACTGCTCTTATTTTCCCAATAAGTTCAAACCCATTTTTCACCAGGCTCTAGTCCCAAATATGTAGATACATATATTTGGACGGGGAAAAAATCTTTATCCATCTCCTTCCCGTCCCATACAGTACTAGTACGGCCACTACAATATTCTAACACATGTATATTTTGTTCAAATCTATTTTAACCATAGGTCCTATAGAAGAGAGGAACTGTAAGAGAAAGATATTTTTCCTAAAGATTACTATTACTGCTAGGCCAAACACTCTGGTTATGACATAAGACAAGGGCAAGGAGGCCAATTGGTATCATGTCAAAGACAGAGAAATACCAGTGCAAATCCATAATCTCTCGCTACAGTAGCAATGATGAGCTTTGATGGGAATCCATTGCTCTCTATATATTTTCTCTGCTCCGAACTTATGTACAAGTGGTAACGATGAAATCAGCATTTGCAGATAGGCATGCTCTTTTTTCCACGTGCCATAAACAAGAAAAGTTAGTAAATGGACCTATTCCCAATTTTTATAAGGAAAAACCCTGGGAGGAGAAAGTTACACTGACACATAATTTCGTATGAGAGAGAGAGAGAGAAAGCCAGAGAAATTGTCTGAGCTGATATTATTGCATTGTCATTCCCATACTATCATCTCTTCAATAACCATTATCATAGGGCTAGTATAGATGCAGACGACATTTTTTCAACCATTCATCTACACTATATATATTTTTTCCCAGTAAAATTTCCTTTCATCTGATATTACCAAAATTTCCCTCAAACCCATCCCAAATGTCGTGAATTGGTTAGTCTCTATTGGACGGGGGATCCAAGGGTTTAAATATTATATAGCGACATAATCCTTCAACTTTCCCAGAAAGATTTCTTGGAGTTGTTAAAAAATATGAGGAGGAAAGTTGATGGAGAAGAGTTGTAATGGGGTGGGTTTTAGTGTCCTGAGTTTCGTATGGGTGGATGTTGTGAGCCTTCTCATGAGATTATTTGTATGTGCCGCTGTAATTTAATGTTATAGCTATACATATGTAATATAAGTGACATATTTTTTGAGGGATTTATCCATCTATACTGTAATATTCCAGGTACTTGTAATTCAGAGGCCAAATCTGAGAGACTGAAAAAGGACTGAAATTTCTTCGTGAGGTTATTAAACTAGGGACTAGTAGGAAATTGTAAAAAAAAGTCAACACAAGTATGTCCACTTAAGTATTAGGGCCAGGAGGACCATCCTGCAATTGGTTATTTATCAGGAAGCATGTCGCAAGAGAAACCGTTAATTCAAATTCAGGTGAGTGGAGTGTTTTTACTACTTTTTCTAACTTTATTTTATGGAGCGTATTTTCAGTGGGTGTAGTAAAGGGAGTATTTTTGAAGTTGTTTTTTTCTAGTAGTAAATTATAATTAACAATAAATATAATAAAGTTCTAGCTTATCCCTGCAAGGAAAGAATTAATATAGTTGTAAAGGAATGGAAAAGGTAGTAACCGTAGTTGCTTTCACTTGCAGGGGATACAAAAAGTCAGTAGGTAAATATACGTAAAGGTGAGAAGGTTAGAGAATTTGTTTGGTGGAGTTTAAAGAAATGTGTAGATGAAAGATGTAGGGAGACAAAGTTTGGGCTGAAATCCATGGGATGTAATAATTTAAAGGACAGGATCCAGAAATGGGTGTAGAGTGAAATGCATGTGAATTTGTGGGGGAGAAAAAGTGAGCGAGAGAAGGAAAAAAACCATTTGGATTAATATCCGTTCTGGATGGATTTTTTTTCCAGAGTGCTTCAAATCGTATGCTTAGGTCACCCAGTCATGAATCAATATCAACGGAGATATCCCTACTATCACTATCCAGCTTGAATCCATTACTACGCATTCCTTCTCCAACTCCCGACAGCCGATACAGACTCTCAGTTCCTGCAGAAGGAAACAAAAACTCGGAAATTTATTGGGGGGAAGAGGAAAATGATCTCATCAAGAACTTTGGAGCTTTGTTCAAGTTCCTTGGTTTGCCTAAATCCTTTTCTACCTCCGACATAAGTTCATCACTTCATCATCAAGCCGCCGATCCAAGGAGCCTCCCTTTGCGGAGGTCTAATTCCGAACTGGACCTCACTCAAGTTCGGTGCAGTGACGTAATTTTCCGTACCCACTTTGGACCCACCTCGAGGAGCTGTTCCACATGGGTGGCTGTGGGTGATGTGTCATCCACCTCACAACTGCCGTCACCTCAGGGTCGTCCTCATTTCGCACCCAATGGTGGTTCCTTCACACCAGCTGACTTGGTACGGTCTGTCAACAAAAAAATTCGACAACTGTACATTCGTAAGAGACTTCTCGTAGCCTACAGGGCTTTAGAAAGACTTAGTCAGAATGATTTCGACCTGGAAAAATTACCGGTGGTCGTGCCTGGAACGACTCTGGTCACTCCTACTGGAGTTGATGTAAATATTCCTATTCCCAAATCCGAACTTGACTCACTCAAGCTGCCGACAAAGAAGAGGCCTGCCAAAGAAATGCCCGTGACTATAAAGGATGTGGAGCGGGAGCGGGGGAGACCATTGTCGAAATTCGAAAGAAATATGATGATTTTTAATTGGCTGCATTCTCTGGATGAAAGCGCCTTTGAAGCTGTGGTCGAATAGACTGAAACAAATTATGTAAAGGTTGTACTACTAAAACTAACCACGAGTTGAAAACATTTCGTAAAATTATATGTGAAACAAAAAAAAACAGATACACACACATACACAAACACACAAACACACAACCAACCAACCAACGACAGGAATTTTTTGCAAACAAAAAATAACCTTTGGTATTGTCCACTATTTACCAGCCAAGTCTTGTACTTACTATATATGAGTGTATGTTGACTAGTGTTTCTATTATATAATAACCAACTATATATAACATACTTTATAACTACAATTGTGATTTTTAACTCTGGTGTTGTTTCATATTTTTAATTACCTATATTATATTTGCATCACAATTTAACATAATATCTAAGTATTTACATTATATTATAATGGGGCAGGCCATTCCGTTAAATTATATACTACTACAGCATAATATATACCTACATATATAGAGCTATGTATCGTATCAACTACCATCGTATCTGTTTTTTCATATGTTTGAAAAAGAGAAATACCTTGAAATGTTTTAGTACAACGTTCAATTATTACATACACACTTTTACAACCATGTACTGTAAAACTATTACTCTATCCTAAGACCGTTCTCATTCCATTTCAATGCCCATTACTGGTTCCTACAAATGTACATTCCATTGTCTCTAAGCGCTATCCTCATCGCTTTCCAATCCCACCCATGTATTCAGTCAGATGGAACAACGTTACCTGAAATCCCTCCCCAATTGATTCCTACATAATAGTAAGTGTATATCTTCTATATAGAAAGGAAATACTTACAAACATAGTTTTTTGAATTTGCACTCTCTCCAAAGCTACTTCCTCCAAAAAGAAAAACTCCTTTCACCATAAAAATACACCTTCTTCTTCCATACGGGATCACCTCTTTGTTTCATCCTGGCTATGGATATTGAATTATATGATTAGCGTGAATGAAAGGGGAGGGAGAAGAGAGATTGTGAAATGTGATTCTTCATTTCCAAGTTGTTGTTGGTTCCTTAATTATACAATTTTTACCTTTAACTGAAAAATCAGTCTTACAATTACTTTCCATGGGATTTTAAGAACAGGTGCGCGTTTAATGGTCGTATACCTCCCGCAGTAATTTGTTATCCTCTACAATAGTTTTATTTTTCATGTGAGAATATTATTACCCATTAATAAACAAAATTTATGCAGAAATATATACATATATATATATATATATATGTACATGTATAAAATAAAATAGATAATTATCTCAATTTCCGTCGCCAATAATATTACAAAGAAAAATGTGTGTACTGTGAAAAACCCTCTCGGTTTTGCCTCCTACTATTTTGTTCTATTAAAAAGTAACATAAAAAAATGCATATACATACATACATACTAACACGCGTACAAACTACCACGGAAATGCTATACACCATACTGTATCTATACAACCTTACTACCTATACAAACTTGTATGTAACGTATATTTTACATTATATACTTGATACAGTTTGCGTATATAACGTCTTTCAAAGGCAACGATTCTCATAAGGCTGTAGTAACATCAGTTAGAGCTGTGATGGTACGTATGTAATATAGTTAAATATACTAAAATACATATGTAGATATCTATACAACCGTGTCTGCTGATGTTCACATTTGACTTGAAACTTTGGTGAAAAGTTTCGTTTGAAGGTCCCGAACCCCCTAAGTTTCATGGAGGCTAAGAAGAAGAGAAAGAGAGAGAGAGAGAGAGTTGGCACAGTTGAGAATATATATGTATGTATTGTCATAGTGTGAAATGCTATGCGGACTTATTAGTACTATAACGATGTGTGCAAGTGTGCACATAAGCCCACACACACAACGTTGTTGTTAATGCTTTGGAAATTCTAATTCTACAAAGAGGTTGTTCAATTTTAATCCATGTACCTTCCCCTATACTCTAAAAAACTACACTACCTGTGCTCTTTATCAAAAGATAAATATAAATCCGAATATTGTATCTTTCTTTTCTTGTCCCTTATTATGCATATATTATTATTACTCCTAGAGAAAATTCCATAATCATATTATTATTACATTCCTTTTGTAACAACTAACAAAACAAGAAATATGTCAAGGATCAAAGAATTTAAAACTGAAGGAGAGTAAATGGTTTAAAAATTATATGTAAATATAGATATACAACATCGGATCCTAGCCCATATGAATAAATATAGAACTCTGTAATGCTATATAGATCCATCCTATGATTAGATAGCCAGAAAAAAAAGAGAAGAGGCTTCTGGTAATTTGAAGAAGAAATAAAAAACGAGACAAATCCAAATATGAAATGTATAACTAAACTATACAATTAAATAACATAGTATAAATTTGAAAATGTACATACATACTTAAATCCGGTGGAAAATGTGTCCAATGAGTACCATTCAGTTCTCAGTGACTATAACGTGTAATGAGTAGTCAAGAGATAAATTCTGGATATTATTATTATGATTATGATACTACACACATATGTGGTTCTTCTACAGATACTATACCGTTTCATCCCAACACACGTTCTCCCTTGAATTTGAGATAAAGAGTTCTAGCTACAATTATTATTATTATTGAGAGAGCTATACTATATGAGCAGAGCCAAGAGCTTTGAATCCCTACCATCAAATCTACTACTTCAGTTAATAATAATCCCGCTAAAGAAGCTAACATTATTAAAGTTCTGGGCACATACATAATTGGCTATGTATAAATATATATAAGTATGTATGTATATAAATGACATATGCATGTGCTCAAACATCAAATGAGTTTCATTTACTAACGTGGAAAATCCTAAAGTTTATCGGGCATGTGAGAGGAATGAGGAAAGGGAGAGAAAGTTTTGATGACAGTGATCGAGAGAAAGTGTGCAGAAACGGGTTTCCTTTTCTACAGCAGCAAATGAATCTACACTATCTGCTTGTCAATGATGTGTGTACATACCTTGTGTATTCCTACATATAGCTACATATACGTATGTACATACTCAGAGTTGTCACAGTATATCAAGAGAGAAGATGGAGAAATTGACATAAACCTTAGACAAATTATGTGCATGGGAAGTTATTATTGTAATTGCAAGTCCGCAAATTACTAGTAGTGGAAGCACAAGAAAAAAAAGTTACATATGGAAAGAAATGTACAACAATAACGGTCCTGTTCAATTTGACGTTGCTGCTACAATAAATGTGTATGTATAGCTATATGTAGCTTCATATATCTATGTACAGATATATGCATAAGTAATAACTGAAATGTATTTAATGACAAATAAAATGGTTGTGAGCCTTTTTTTCAAACAGTCATTAAGGTCTCATGTTGTTGGACTTTTTTTTATTTATTTACCTATACTATACTAGTGGCATTGCATGTCCAGCTGTG
This sequence comes from Spatulosminthurus flaviceps, assembly GCA_034693705.1. Lineage (NCBI taxonomy): Eukaryota > Metazoa > Arthropoda > Collembola > Symphypleona > Sminthuridae > Spatulosminthurus > Spatulosminthurus flaviceps. The sequence continues at coordinate 4,077 of JAQFXU010000342.1, read as the reverse complement.
GCCTTCTTCTTCCCTGTCAGTATTTGACCTTATTAATACAAATTGGGTGGGGGAAAGTTTGCCAATAATCATAAGCACTTGGTTTACTACACGTACTTCTCCGTGGTTGAGAGAATCACCAGGAAGAAATGGAGGAGATTATGAGCTATAGTGGATGTTATAGCTATGTATATATCTGGGCCTGGTAAATTTTATAATGTCATTTACAGATGAGTCAGATTGCTTACACAGCATAGCTATGCATACAACAACTTCATTATTTTCCATTTACCTTACATTACATCTCAACAGAGACAATGGAGAGGAGGTGGGTAGGATCCGGAGGAAATGGTCGGTGTGCACATGTTCTCATGTTGAATTTGGTTGGGAGGGAGATAACTGGAGAAGTGTCTGCATGTATACGCGGGGGTATGTATAATTTTGTATAATGAATTACCATGGGGATAAGGGGGGAGAAAGTTTTTTGGGTATGCTCCTTAGTGCTCCTACCACTACTACAAAGCTCCACACATATGGGAATGTATTGGGCTTCGATTGGACATAAACGATGGGAATAGGTAAAGTTTCCCCAGGAGACACCATTCAGAAGAAGCGTTCGGTTTACCAACTTGAGACTAAACATATCACATGGTTTCTAATAGGACTCACTCGACCTACTTTATTAGATATATTGGGAAAACATTTTGGCTAGTCATGAATCATGTCAGACCTTGTTGCGAGCTATTCCGGTGATTTATCTTATCCTTTGACTGTTGCACCGTGCACTGTGTTGTTCGTGTCCACAGATATCCTCAACCATTACCGATTAGTAGAGCCAAAGAAGACAAACTTACCTCACCCGCTCCAACTTCTCCTGTCATCTAATAATCTCTTAAAATACTTTTCCTTCTTTATACATGTCCATTTTCTTCTTCTTCCAGATATTTTTTCTTTTTTTCTTATATATCCATGTATATTTATATATGTGCTTATATATACGTCGTACATATAGGACAAACTTTCGCTACTCGTACTTTCTCCATTGGAAAAGGAAAGTCCGATATTCATTGTGACATGTATATGTATCTATATTATAGATTACGAACTTACATGTATGGAAACATGTATGAGGTACAATCAGAGTTTTAGCTTCTTCAAAATACTTATTGTCAATTTTTGTTCGGATCGGATCGTGGGAAAACCATGATTCTTCTGACATATCTTTCTCAAAAAAATTCTCATAGTTTAGATAGAAGTGTTGGATAAGAATGAGCAAGTGAGGAGAATTTATGCATGTCATTTTATGTTCATCCTGTACAAGCTACTTTCCCTATTTCTATCTAAACTGACAAGTATGCAGATTAAAATTTACACAACCTTTGAGTTACTCTGGAAAATATCAGATGCTTGTATTTTCACAGGCACTTTATTTTTCCAGAGCTTAATCGTTGCATGAAGTAGTCAGAAGGATTTAGAGGATTTGGGATTGATTTTCTGTTGAATGGCGAATGACAAATGAGAATAATGATGTGAATAAAATATTTCGCTCGTAATATTTTTATTGTAGTTTCTAAACAAGGGTGATTAAATGAACATTATAATTTTATGCGGATTTCCTTTGAGATTGTGGAAAGACGCTTTGTAGTTTGGATTTATTGTTCAATATGCATACATAATGTAAGGAAATATAGAGTAATACGTGAATTAACATTCTTATTCTGAACATTTATAGGTTTTACACAATTTGTTTGCTCGTCGGACAAGGAACTGTTTTGCCGTGTCACATGTGTTTCAATTTCAGGAATACGATTTAAATCTTCAGAGGTACTTCTATTTGATCCAATTCTAGCCTCCTTATTTTTATACCTCTAGCAGTATTTAAATTAACTGCATGATCCACTTAGTTGATGATAGTTTTGTTTACAATAATAATAAAAATATATTAGAATAATCTGTAGTGACTATGACACTTGTTAAAATATTTGTAAATCTATTTTATATTATTTTAAGTTATAGTAACGGCGTTGACTGCTCTTAATTGCACTTAAATATAACTTGTAACCCTTAAATACACTCTATATATACGTGCAGCTTAGAATTACATCAGATTATGTCATGACCTTAAAATATGATCAACCCCTCCCAACCAGGTACAAATTTTTGCAAATAATCATTAATGACAATAACGGACAGGTAAAAATAAATGGTATTATATCCCATACTAAAATCCTGTTAAATTAACATTAGTAACATGTATACTCAATAACCGATAATAATCTCAAAAATATTTGAAAATGGTCTGTTCTGCAATACAAATTCCCAGCTTTGCATTAAAAATTCTCAATATCTTTTCATATAAATGCACTCAACAGATCTTTTATACCAAAATTACAATTAGTATTATTTCCATTTAGTAAACAACATTTTTGTTCTTTTTAAATTGTTTATAAATTATTGATTTTAAAACATGGATTTTATTAGTGATTCCTCTATGCCTCTTAATTTTGTTTAGAATTTTGACTGGAGGATTTTAAAATACCGAGGCAGTTAAAAAGGTTTAATATGTAATCCACCAAAACTAAAAATGTCAGTGTCGCTATTCCGTCAAGCCAATTTGTCAAATGTGAGCAAACAGGAATCTTGTAGAGTAGAAAAAGATATTGAAATGAAAAATGTCAAAAAGTAATAATGATTGCAAAAAAGGCTATAAGGGAATTTAGAGTAAAAGCAAAGCAATATTACATGGTATGTAGAAACTGTTGAAACATGTTAGCGGCATTGTTCAACTCCGTCACATTCCAAGTGCTTTGAAGTCTGACTTGAATTTTCTAGTAAAACACAGAGTAGCATTCTTACAGGAATTTTTCTCAAGTAATTGGAACCCATGGATTCTTAAGGAAACGAGAAGAGCAGTAGCTAACGACAGAGATATAGAGAGACACTTCCTATTATTTGTATGTTGAATCTCGGTGGCTAACAAAGGAACTAAATTTATCATTTTTTCTCAATTTTATAGCTTCTTTTGCACGTTGAATGATTCACGACATCTGGCTTAAAACGTTGTTCAGCGGATGAATCTACTACAGTTCGTATGTAATGCTACTCCTACACAAAATTGTCCCAATTATTTTCCGTCCACTTCTCTTACATTTATTCCATATTCAAGCAATGCAATGTAGAAGACAATCAAAGTATTTTGATCATGAGGGATAAGTTCAGCAATTAGGGCAGCTACATAAGCGAATATTCTCAGCCTTCAATTCACTTCACTGTGACTTTTTCAGAGAAGAAATTCCTCTGACAAAGATTTTAATCTATCAATAAAAAGACTTGACTCTCAAAGTCAAAAGTGGCAGTGAGTTGACGATATGAGAAAGTTGATGAATTGTTCTCTGCATTACAGAAGATACTGACACCTCTTCAATGCCAATAACTCTCTTGGAAATTTTTCTCAACCTCAAAACACCTCCTAAAGGAGCGTCAAGAAAAAACGTTGCCTCCTTAAAATCTCAGTCAGGAACATTCCTTCCCTGAACATACCACCAAATAGCCTTAGTCACATTTTTGACTTACCATAGCTTTTATAATAATTATTTGCATCAGACCTTAGAAGAGTGAATAACCTTCGAATCCTACATTGAAACACGTTACACTAACAATAAGCAATACCCATCTATTTAACATAGTTTGCGACGGATATTTCTCCCCTTTGTTAACACATAAAAGTACAGAAATTTGATATTGGTTCAGAATCCTTTGAAATGACATCAAAGAAATGTTAATCAACCTATTTTAATTAGATATTTAGCGACACTCCTCGCATGTATCGTCGCGGGAGAATCAAAGTGGAATAATGCATGATTTGTCTAAATTCAAGGTGAAATAACCACCACCAAATTTTCTGCAAAACTCTTGACGCAGGATATTTCTGTATTCGCTATTAGTGTGCAGTGGAGTGAATAGAGAAAATGGTATCCTGGTGGTTATTTCACTTTGGTGCTACAGTAAAAAAAAAAAAAAGAAGTGGGGTTTATACTCCGATTCATACCCGAAGGTCTAACAGAGTTGTCAACCATCTTAAGCCTTTATTCAAATCAA
>JAQFXU010000341.1:0-59899 GCA_034693705.1 Spatulosminthurus flaviceps | reverse complement strand
CTAACCATATCATCGTCAATGGACATCTAATCTAAAAAAGAATCAGTTGCTGGTCAGTATCAGTACACATACGCACAAACACACACACACGCGCTATAACTACAGAGAGATAAGTGAAGAAGGTACAAGTAGAAATGCACTCCTTACTCTCGTAATCCATTAGGAACACGCCATCCTTTGATCTGACTCAGCTTTGAGTCGGAGAGTTGAATGTCAAGAGGGAATTCAGGCATCCACACAATAAACTGAGCCGTTCCTTCATATGTGCCATACTTAATCCCGATGGTGGCGTTTGTAGAACCTCGAATCTCGGATCCATCCACGTACACCGAAGTACAAGAAGAAGAAACCTTTGGAAAAGAAAAATACACACAAGAATCAACATTTTACTCCACAGTTATTGATGACATTATTAGCAAAATATCATAATTTTTTGTAATCATGGTTTATAAAAAAATACATTATAATTTCTGGAATTGAAGAAGGAAATAATGTTCGGAAAAAATCAGGTCTCGTAGGGCAAAATGGGATTTTTTCAGATTGGATCTGAATATATACATGCTAACGCCTGAACATTAACGTCGGCAGTTTGAATAGGAAAAAATGAATACAAATGGTAAATTTGGGTGAGAGCTAAATCGGAGCGGAGAAAATGAAGTGAAAGCATGAAATACTATAGCACTTTCCCAATACCGACTGTCGTCGAATGGTACATAGTGTAGGAAAGAGTTCATCCTTATCTTTCTCCAACACACCCACCAACTATTACTTATATGCTGGGTCCCGATAAAAAATAATGTGATATCACCTATATCTCTCTAACCACAAATAAAAACTATATATAGGAGAATGTACTATAAACAATACCCAACTGAATTACTACTCGGGTTGACAAGCCCCGACTGTAAATGCGTGGGTGCCTACGCTCCTATTGACAATCCCAGCTCACCACATATAAACATAATATATATAACCTATACAATGTAATAAACTCGTCTCGAAGACTGAAATTTATCTTCTTTAAGCCCATCCGTAGATTCAACATGTATTTTTACATTTCGAAGGCACGCACTAAAATTTTCCAACCAAACGGAGGAAATACATTAGAACCAACTATAAAGTAAGAAGCTCAAGTTTCTCCAAGTGCCTCAATTTCAAATTCTCAAATGAAGGATTTAATTTAAAAGAGTTTCATTACTTGGCCCTTCAAATGCAACGTGTCCTAAAATGAAAGTTATTTTTCACGAGGATTTGATGGAGAAAGTTTTTTGGGGACCAGTGAAAGAGAAATTCGTGACAAGGTACAGTCATGTATGTATGATTGATGTTGAGAGAGAGAGAGAGAGAGAGAGAGAGGAAAAAACACTCGTCAGTTGTTCACAGATCAGGTTTTAAATGTATACAGGCGGCGGACATAATAAGGAGGCATCATGACAAGGAAATCCATTTATCTCATTCATTTCAAGCAATTACAATGGCATATAAGAACTAACGTAACAAAGGGATTTCTCTTATAAAAGTCCATCCTTTCTCCATGTTCAAAGTCAGCCTCCCTCCCACCCGAAAGTGCGGAAGGCGAACATTGAGTGACATGAGTGTATGAAGGAGGAAAATGTGTCTAGGAAAGTGCTAGCCTCTCAAAATGCTATCATAAGCTTTTAGTACTAATGCCAGCATGAAACGTGATGTACTCAAGGATGCTAATGCAATTGAAGACAGTGGAAACTTTAGCTAAATGGGGTTTTAGACTGTAGGAAAGTATGTCAAACGACACGTTAAATTGACATTCCAGACGATTCATCACCAAGTCCCGTGAGCGGACTTGATTCCTTTATTTATAATGAAAACATATGTATACACAAATATCATTCTCTCTCGCGCGCTCTCTCTCTCTCTATCTTTGGCTCTGCATGTAAAGGCACGTCCAAGCAACTCTTTTAAGCTGACTTTAATTTTAATGATTTGGTCGGTTCATGACAACTTGGTCTTAATTAAAAATGTTCCAAGGCTTTCTCTCCACTCATTCTTCTTTCTCTCACTCATTCTCAGACTTTCACTCTCACTCCCTTTGCCCCTTTTTGGAGTCTCTGTGGAAAATTCCACGTAAAATCCACGTAGCCAACAACACCCGTCCATACTACCTCATCAGTATATTACTCAACCCGCTTATTTCCCTTGTAGAGTAAAATGAGGCTGGAGTAAAACTTTATGCGCCAATTAAAGTGGAGTAAGGGTGAAAACTGTAAATTAGGAGCCACATCCACAGGCTCTCTGATTACTTAAGCGTCTTCACCTTGAAAATATCCCAAATCCTCTCCTTCCCTGCATATGGGAGGGAGTGAGTAAAAGGGAAAGGCGTAGGGCACCTCTGGGAAAATTAAACTTTTACTCAAGGTACTCATGGGGCAATCTTACTCTCGTCTTTCCCCGTCCTCTCTCTCTCTCTCTCTCTCTCAACAATGACTTTGCTATACAAAATAGAAAAAGGTAAAAGGAACTACAAACTAGAAATTCCTTCTAAAGAATAATAAGACTGGGCTTAACTTTTACTACCTCACATTAGCAAACACCCAAGTCCTTTATGCAACTTTTGGCCGAGGAAAAAGGATAGCCTGGATCTCATCATTATTTTAATGCTCAAGGTGTGTAGATATGTAGTGAGCCACATCATTGCAGATTTATCCACTCAACTTGCTCTTGCTCAATCTCAGCCCCCTCATTCAGCTCTTTCTTAACCTCCCTTTCGCTGTAGGTTCCATACAACACAGAGCAAATGAGGAGAAAGATACAGGACATAAAGTTAATGGGAAATGAAAGGGAAACAACTCGAGGTTTTAAAACTATTTACCCACTGCGAGTAAAATTTCTTGACTAAATATCATCCTTATAGAATGCTTAATAAGCTTAATTGCATGTCCACACATGGAATTTCTCCCCCTTACCCAAATCACCTCAATAAGCTCCTTCTTACAGCATACTCACTCTGTCTCTCTTTGTTTACTCCGGTTTTAGAGAGTAAATAAGGAAAAGCACGTCAGGACATACTATACAATATAACTACATATGTATACATATATACTGTAGGTAAATACAAGCTCCTTTCATGTTCTGAGAGGAAATATAAGCTTCTCCATGAGACTTCTCTTTAAAAAAAAACTCTTTGAACACAACTACCAAGTACATATTTGTACATTGATCATTCACAACTAATGAGTTCTATACTGGATTCTTCAAAAGAAGAGTGAGGAATAACATGTGATGACTGGCGCTTGTATAAATAGATTTTTATGGCTACGTACTTGGAGGAAAGGATGAATGGGAATTTGACATTTATTGAAAAAATTGTAGGCTGAAAGAAATTTTTACCTTGAGAACGCTTTCATCGAAGGATCTGCAGGAGGCTTGAAGCGTGACGTCAGCGACTTGTCCGGCTCGACTTACAATAAAAATCTTCATTGGCCTTGAAACTTGTTTCCCGTTGAGAACTGCTGAGTTTACAACTTCCCAACTCTGCAATGAAAAAAAAAACATGGGGTGATGTTTATTATCGGGACCACATTACATATTTTTCCCTTACATCGCATCATTTCGTTTTGTCGTCATCGGAAGGGAAAACTTATCAGTCTGATATTTTAATAGTATTTAATGTTTTGGAATAGACTTTGCAGCACTGCCCACTTTTACTGTTCGTTTTGAAGCTGTTTATGACATTCATTGGCAAGTCCATTTCTCATTGTTGTCTAGTGCAAAAATGTTCAGGGATCAACTTGATTTACTTGAATTTAAATGCAATACGGTTTCATGTTTAATTCCTACGTATAAACTGCGTGAAGAATTCATTATTCTAAAACCAGCCAAAACTCTCCACCTTGAATGATATACATACATCCGAAGAAATACAGCCTTAAGCCTTCATACTGAAAGCTGAAGTCCTTGACATTATTAGAGCTAATTTCGAGATGAAGTACAACCACAGTAAGATTACATACATAGAAGCAGAGACATCCTGTGTACTTCATTTAGCTAATAAAAAATTATGTATAAAAGTTATTACGTATATACGGACAACGTAATGAAGTATACAGTTGAAACGCCATTCCCCAAGGACCCAGTCATAAATAACCCTGGTCTTAAAATACAAAAACAATCATTTCTACAGACCAGCCATGTTCCCCGACACAAATGTGCTCATTTACACGCCTTGATTTTATGTCATTTGAACTGTCAACTTCTTTTTAGTAAATTCCAAAATGTTTTGCTTTTCCAAACTTGTCGGCAACTAAATTACTTGAAATTCTTATCACCATGGGCAATAACCTAATGCAAAATCCGTCATAGTCTAGTCGTGGTAATAAATTGAATCCAAAAGCATGTCACAATTTTTCACAAAAGTTAACTTTTCACATAAGTTTTGGATTAGAAAATTTATTAAAGGTTTTTGAAAGGGAAATTTGTACTAGTTCAATGACATGAGACTGAATTTAGGATAAATAATTACATATTGACAGCTTACAATGTTTTGCTTTCCAAACGTATGCATGTACACATGCATTTTCTTTTGATTTTGCTCTTTTCAAAGGCAAAAACTTTCTCCGGAAAAACTATGCTCTGCACTCTTGAAGTCTCTTGCAAGTTATTTATTTTTAGATAAGAATGAATAGCCCTCCCAAGATTTTTCACTAATATCATGTAATCTAAGCTAGAATCCTATAGTGTTGGGATTCCGGGATAATTTCTGAGCAGTTTGGCTCCTTAGCTAAAGAGATACTGTCCTTTGGAGATTTTATGTTTTCCAAATCCCATTTGATGCTGTGTAATAGTCTTTCTCTCTATCTCTCTTGTTGCAAGAACACTGCTCTCAATAAGGCCAGAGGAACTTCCACAGAGACATTCTCACAGAGAGAATAGCTCCATATGTGTAGAAAAACCAAGCACACCGTATATAATACGATGTAGTGAGAGCAGAGGACAAAATATACAAAGGCGATTAGGAGGGAAAATATCAGATGCAAACTTAAGTGCAGTATGTAGACGCATGAAGGAAGGAGTGAGAGGCATATAAAATTGCGGTATGAGGAGGGAGAAAAGAGGGAAAAACTTCAAAGGGTAATTTTGGTAAGGGAAAAGGATTCACCTGGAATGGAATGTTTGCTTGTTTTTTTTTCTTCTTCTCCTTTCCTCAACTTCTCCTTCCAGTCATCCCAGTCATATTCATTGCAAAAGACTTTCCCCACTTCCCTTTTGCTTGGGAGTATCAAAATTTTCTAGGTAATATGACTGCTTGGAGGAAGAGAGGAAAAGTAAGCTTTTTGGCAAGCTCTTTCAACTTTCTCCCATGTAGCTTTCTCTCCCAACAATATCCACCACATAAGACTTATTTTTTTACGTGCTTAAATTATATAGTGGCCCCTTCCATTTCATACCTTCTCGGAAACTTTTTCCATCCTTCCCAACTCATACGTACTCAGACGTACATATTATGTAAGTACATATATAATTATGTACAAGGCACAAACAAGAATTGAAGGCGGAAGGAAAGAGGACAAAAAGTACTACAGTACTAAGGTTTTCCATGTAGCTCCTAACTCTTTCTTGTGTATACAGTGATAGGGTGCCATCAATTTGAGTAAACTCTGTAGAAAGGCATATATGAGCGCGTATATATTTAGCCTATAATATACGTATAGCATATCATACGGTAGCATCTGGGCGGGTAGAGTTAGAGCTCCATATAGAAAAGCAGCTACTTGTAATAATAAGTGAATGTGTCGCTGTGAAACTGTTCCCTATCCAAGTCCATACTTTGTATTAGTATCCGACACAGGACATACATAGACAGCGCAGGGATAGACATGGTTATAGCCATTACCATAACATAGTGGAGCCACTACAACGTTCCGCTGATTTCCCTCTCTTCCGAATCTTCCATCGTGAGAGTGTCTTAAGGCCAGAGAAATTGCCGCTTTTATCGCACACTAAAGCCATGCCTATTAGTTACAGTCAACAAAACTAGTTTTAAACTGGCTCCCTATAACATTACACTCAATGTACTTACACGGCAACCAGTTATTGCAACCATATCAACTTTCTTCTTCCTCTCCTCCACTCAAAAACTTTCTCCAGATTAGAGCAGCACCACTTTGGACCTTCTATATTTACCTGCCTCTATTCAGCTTACAATTAGTGCTCAAATCCTCCAGGACCAGACACATAATGACAACAGTAGCTCAACTGAGTCTCAAATACTCCTACTACTCATTACATTATGTACAATCTATCTACGTATTGGACTACTCCACGCTCAAAGTTTCCAATTACTAGTACTCACGCAATTATTACCCTCCAAATAGAAAACTAAATCTGCAAATAAATCCTCTTGCTCATTCTGCCGGATGAGTTCCATCCAAAATCATCGCTTGCTTCGGATTTTCAACTTAAAAAGTAGTAAATATTTATTTACATACATTTTTAATGAATTGCTCACTCATTAGTACTTGGCTGTATACGTACGTGTGGATACTTGACAAAAGTAAGTAGTAATATGACTAAGAAAGCATTGAAAAAAAAGTAAATTATTCCAGTGGCACCATTGTTTTTTCATCACAAATTTGCTCTGACTAAATCATTGAGCTGGTTTTGTTCCGTAGAAATAATATAAGTAATTTTAAACAGTAGAACTAAGGAAACAAATGATGAGTTTTTAGTAAGGATGGAAATTAATGGCAGAGTAGTTTCCTTGTTTCGTAGAAAATCCTATCTAAATTGGCTTAGGATGGTTATGTAAATGGACGAAGGAATGAAAACTTACTTTTGCAATCGGAAGAACAGCTTGAATGTCATCCTTTTGAACTTCTAATCTCGTTGTTAGTTTATGTCGTTCATCGCGGAAGTTTGCAAAGGGATCGGCCTTCATCCAAGTCGTATCAGCTGAGGGTGGCTCGATGACATAACGAAGTATCCAAACAACTCTCCCACCGTCCCAGTCATCTCCAGCTTCTTCCGCCGCCTCCAAAATCCAATTGAATACTTCCTCCCCATCTCTAAAAACGAAAAAAAACAAATATAAATCAATCAAAATAAAAAAATCACATTTATAAACTTTATACTATAAGTAACTATAAAAATCCCATAAGCAGAGGTTTAGGAGTGCTAAAAGGTAATAATCATAAGTTTTGGAGAAAGCTTCAAAGCTTCACACACGCTCCATTCCATGCGAAGTGGGTGGTATGGAGGTACAAAGGAGTGTAAAAATTATTATGCCTTGAGTGATAAAAAGTCTAGAAATTATTGTAGATATTTGCCACACCTGGCCCTATACCCACTCCAACTAAACTCCTTCAGCCCATTCCATTATTAGAGTAATTTCGGCCACATCCACCTTTTTTCACTTTATCCTCCTGTCCATTGGAAAATTCATTCTTTATCGAAGAAAATCTGAACCTCTCCCCCTTTTCTGTGGAGAGAGTCAGGAGTCAGCAAGAAAAGGGAAAAAAATCTTAATTGTTCTAAGAGAAAGGAGTGGAGACGGGAAACAATGAGTTCCATCCAAGTGACAATAATAGACGGAACTAAAGCCAAAAGATCCTATACCATCCAGGGAAAGTACAGGAGGTAATGAAGAGAGAGAGAGAGAGAAAGTCAATTGAGCCATAAGAGGATTCGAGAAATTTTCTATGATTCTCCAAATAGCATTCCTAAAACCCAACCACTTTCCTCGAGAAAGCTCCTCATAAAAAGTACCTATCGGAGAAATTCAAGGAAAAAATCAATAGTCCATTTAGGGAAAAAAATCCATATGCTGTACACACACACACACAAGTCATGCAAGGGGAGAAAGAGAGAAAGTAGAGAGATTGTGGTGGTAAGTCAATAAATGAGTTTAGCTCTTTTCTACAGGCTTTGACACCCCAGAGAAAGGGAGGGATAAAAAATTAAGAGGAATAAGAAAGAAAGAGGGAGAAAAAGTTATTTGTTTAAACCTTGAACACTCTGATTTATGATTATACGATCTTCCAATACGCAATAGACTGACTTCTTCCTGCTTTTTTTATATTTCTGAGGCAACCTCAAAAACCTTCCCTTTTACTTTCTTCCTCATATATTATGTGAACCGTGTTAAATAGCAATTAAAATGCCAGAGGAACGGACGAACCCAACATGACACGTGCTTCCAACATATGTTTTCCTACCACGCACAAACTGCATCATTAATATTAAATCCGCTTCTACAATCTTGGAATCATGTGACTTTCTCCTCTACTCCTGCCCTTTACTTTTGCTCCAAAGTGACGTAGTAAAGTGTAGTAAAAGTAAAAGTTGGTCCTTCAGTAAGGGAAAGTCAGGATTTGGATCTCTCTATAAATAATCCTAAAATACTCAAACAACATTATTTCTCCAAACTTTCCCCTTCTTTCCTTTTTATAAAAGGGAAAACACCTGCAGAGCTTCTGTTAACTCAAACATTTCAATTCCATTTACCTTCATGATCAATAAATCCACTTGAAAACCCCCACCAATTTTCAATAGCAGGCGAAATTCAAGACTTTTTCCTCACATAAATACACATTTCCCTTGAAAATTCCTCCCTTTCCAAATGTTTCCATCAAATTTGGAAATTTCAACAAATATGTGTTCACATTTGAGAATATGCGCGATCAATGCAAGAATCCTGTCAATCAGAAACTGATGGGAGGAAATAATTAAAGAAGAAATTGGAGAAAGTCGATTTTCTTTTGTGAATTATCATTTGCTCTAATTACTTTCTCCAATAATTCAATGTTTACTCTCTTGTCTTATCTGCCATGAAAGTTTAGACATTTGACAGAGAAATGTAGATACGGATAGAAGGAGAAAAAGTTTTATGCAATTACAGTAGGTCAGTATACATAGTGAATACATATATGACTCTAAAAGTTTTCTTACTTTCCCTTGTACATTTGTATAGTAAATACGCTTTGACTCAAACATGGGAGAGTTTTTGGAAGAAAAAGTCATAAAAAAGCTGAGGAAAATTGACTACACTTCTTTAAGTATCCAAACAAAAGCCTTGGCCTTTCAATGGTATAAGTGAAAGTCAGGTGAAATTCTTCCCCAGCTCACGAGCTCAACTACTTGTTAAAATCCAGGGTTGTATTAGAAACTTGTCTGAACTCTACCTTTTTAAGGTCACATTTATTGGTGAGTATGGAAGCCAATAGTACTGATAACGATTACTCCTTATCTGATATCAGATAAAAGTGATAGGAGCATTGACAATATAATGAAATAAAAATAAAATTTTGCGTCCCTTTCTTAAAATGAAGTTAAAGGGAGACAAGGGAGGATGTTATTTTGTGTGAGGAGCAATTTTGGAAATTAAAGCTCTGTCCACGTAGCCAAAAAGGAGACAACAAGACAAGAAGAAAGGTGAGGGAAGACGGAACTTAGTTAGAGTGCGGTGAAAGTAAATTACAGTGAGCTTTCCTCATGTGACGGGGGTCTGATGGTGAGACAAAAAAGATAAAAAAAAAAGAAAGGAAGGAAAGATTAATGTTCTTCCATTGTGACGAGGCGAGACAAAATTAATTAAAGAAATATCTGCATCCTTCATGAAAAGCCTAAGACCACATGGAGCCTTAGTCTATTCTGAGCATATATAAACACACACACACACACACTTACACATATATAGAAGGCCTACTTTTTTAATTTAAAGGCTCCACAATCCTGTGACTTGAGCCAAAGTCAAACTATGTGCGTATAGACTTTGCTGGAAAGTTTCCCACTAAAATTTGCTCATATGGTTCTACTTTTGTAGTGATGTTCCCCAAAATAAATCTCAGTTAAATCAATTTCATTAAAAGCACCATTAAAAAAAGAAAATGAATTATAAAATGTGAACGACAACCCTCATGGGGTTCTTTGGAGAAATGTCTCTACTATGTAGCGTCATCTTATATGACTTTTAGAGCATACTATTATTTAACAAGGCCATTGAAGTTGCCAGGCTATAATCCAAAATCTCATTATTTTCGTATTAGTACCACATAAACAATACACACATAACTTGATAGGAGCAACCAGGGCCACACAAATATTGCTTTGTATGCGGGTCGGGTAAAGGTCTCTTAGCCAATGCCAACACTTCACGCTTGCTTAACTCCATTCTTTGAGTCACTTGTACTTTGCAAAAGGAACGGCCTCCAGCCCATATGATCATCCAAAAGACTATGATTCGTTAGCTACAAATCCCATCCCATAGCTCATGAAGAATAAAACTTGATTTTCCAAATGTCTCCTCAAGGTTCTACAAATATTACAATATCCAGAGGCATTGTAAAATTACTATTGATTCTATAGCATGTGATTTGTTTTTTATGCACTATAGATGGCGCAGCCAGTGAAAGAGCGTGTAAAAACGCCATCTATATGACGTCAAATTATTTTTTATCTGATATTTGAGGATTTTTTGGGGAGAAACCATTTGAAGCTACCTCCTCCTTCCAAATGAGTTATTTCCTAAAATGGAACTTTTAGCATTCCACATTAAAATCCAGTAATAAGTTAAAGGTATTTATAATGTATGATACGTAAGTTGACGCTGATCTCTACATACACAAACCTCCTTAAAAATTTCTCTACTCAAAGGGTTTCCTACTTTAAAATGCTTTCTAAATAATTTTATAACTTTATACCCTTATAGGTTTACTTTGGAAATTGAAATTTTGGAAAACATTTTATCTTTGGAATTTTCAAGTCCGGTTTAAAGAATTTATTAAAAAAGTATGGAGGAGCCTTGTTTGAAGTGGGATTTGCCTTTGGGAAAGTTATGTAGTTTCGGTGCTGCTTCGCCCCTTTAAAAAAGGAGACGGACATGGTGGAAATGGAAAAATAATATTATGGATGCCCCTATATATTTGAAGTAATAATACCTGTCTCCATGAGAGAAACTATGTGTAGGTAGTTTGGGGATAGCTCAAGGAAATATGCAATTTTAAAAGGAACAAAAAAAAGGGAATGCCATGCTTTGAAGATAGAAATTGTGAGTAACTAGAACTCAACCTGGAGTTTGGATAGTTTGGATCCCAATGTTATTAAAGAAAAATTGTCAAAAAATGAAACATGTACGGGACATGGGTATATATACAATAGTAGTAGATATGGACCTACACAAGAGATGAAATAAAATCCGGTTCGAGTTAGGAATTCCAACGCACATACACATCCACATTTATATTTGGCTAACATTGCGACGACCATTCACTGTCGACTCATACTTGAGGAGTCTCCTTTTATGGGATAGCATTTTTGGTGAGTTTGAATTTTATACTTGTGAGACCAGGCTCGCTCTTCCCTTGTTCATTCTTCCATCTGTCACTACTTATTCACTAGCAATCATGGTATAAATCAAGGGGATGTATAAAAAAAACCAAGAGAGATATCTAACGTAATTAAATTGTACGTATACTGCACCGGTCGGTGGAGATGCAGAGCGGACTTATAGCTCGTTATTATTATACTGTGGAGCCCTTAAAAGCCCAGATGTTACCAGGACCATAGCTTTCTCTCTACATGTTCGCATTTCTCCCTAAATCAAGGCTACTATATGACCCCGTAAAAAAGTATGTATGAAGATTGAGCGCCTAAATAGTTGGGGCTAGATTTTATGCTTGGATAAAATTCCCATATAATTAGTTTCCATTACTTCTCCACTGACAATGCGCCACTTTGAAAGAGCGTCCGTCAGAATATCCTAGGTAAATTGTATATGTGGTTTTGACGTATGGTAATTTGTGTGGAATTGATGCGACGACGCACCCAATAGTTATGCATTGTCGGAGCAATACCTTTTACTCCATTATGACTTCCCGCCTGCGACAGACTCACTCAACCATAGCCAGCCCAGTAAATATCCTTTTACTATTACATAAATGTCTCTTGAATTTTTTTTTTCTGCCTCATAATTTTTACAGGTATTTTTCTTCTCTCTACTCACGAATAGTAAAAGAAGATTTATGACATAACAGGAATTATATATGGTATAAATACGTAGCGGTTCCTTAACAACAGAGCAACTCAGAGTCAGCCAAGCATCTCACCTAATTTGTGCAAACACTTTTGGCAGCACATGTCAAGTCGAGTTCCTCGTCATTTTACAACTACACATAACATTCAAATTGTCAGCGGGAGTAATACATATATAAAAAATAACAGTGATGGAGTCTCCATAGCCTAATTATTACAGCACAAGTACGTATAATGTACACAAAAACATCCCTATCCATTGAATTACCTTATAAATTATCAACCCACAAGATTTTTTTTACCTCCAATTTAGCCATAGCTTTTCTCTTTGCTTTGTTTAATCTACACAGCTTCATTGTAGTTAGTGGAATGAAGAAGCAATGAGCATTTATGGAGTTACTTTCACTCCTATCAATAATACTATAATAATTACACACGAAAACAATCCTGCCCTCACATCAAAGTAAACAATTTTGAAATTAATAGAGATGAAAATTTACTCTAATAATTGGAAATTATCTGAAGGCGATGGGACGAAGTAGTAAAAGAAACAATAAAAATTTGGACTCCACCTAAAATTTAATTGCTGTGCAAGCGCTTCAAATTACCAATTTTACTCTGCCTTGACATGAGAAAAATAATAATAATTTTTATCTGAGGCGTAAAAATAATGAGTCTGGATCCATATATTAGCTATAGTAGATTTATAGGAAGTGCAATAAGTGGAAGAGACGGTCTTGGAGAAGGAAGAGGATACTGGTAAATAATTCTGGACGCTACTATAGCTCTCTCTCTCTCTCCCTCTCTCTCTCTCTGATAATAATAAGAAGAGAAAAAGGGGGAAGAACGAAGGAAACGCTCTTTAACCAGAGCCTCATCCCGACATTAAAAATGAGGAAGAGTAACAAGATTGTGAGTGAGGGTTGTGCAAAATGAATACCCTCATGATCTTTGTAAAGGTGTTAATAAATAAAAGATGACTGTGAGACCGCACCATGCCTTCATACAATTCCTTCATTTAATTTACGTGTGAAATGTCTGGGCTGAGGCGTAAGTACACAACACAAGCATTTCGAATGACAGGGAAGGAAAGTATTATGAGCGGAGAAGAAAAAGAGGCAAGGTATTCTATAGCGTGGGTTAAGAGAGTCAGGTTTTGGAAGAGAAGGAGAAGAAGAACAAGAATAATAAAAAAAAACATGAATAAACAGAGAGACCGAGAGAGAGAGTGTACAAAAAATATCGTAACACTTATGTAAAAAGCGCCAAAGGATATGATTCGTAATTGACTTGAGTGAAGCCCACGTCGAATTTTTCCTCCTTCCTCATCTTCTTCCTCATCCCTTTATGTGATACAGATAGATGGATAGCCAGCATACATTACAACTACTCAAGCAGTATCTCCACATTCATGCGTGTAACCTTAACCTTAAGGTTTATAGCCAACCCTTAGATCCAGCCCGTAACAATGAGGGTGTCTGCCTTTCCATTACGGAATTTCAACGGAATAATAATAATTACGCCTCAAATACACTTCCATTATATTTCCTCGCGCTCATTTTATCCATTACGTGTAGAGTAGATATCCATTATTAAGTTCAAACAGTATATTTACACTTATATCATCCACCACCTACAGTATATAGGCTTGGTTTGTCTAATGCTAAAAATATATCTCATTTAGCCGTAGCCTTGCTAGTAGAGTCAACCCAAGCGTAAGAGCTACAATACAAGTAAATGCCCCATGACACTATAAAAATTATTCGTGTAAGAATGTAAAAAGCATGGAAGATGAACTACTAGAATAAATTAGACTTGATTACCCTGTAGCATATACCATATTATAGAATGACCTAAGGAGCTTGTACTCACAGGTGGTATTCCGTGACTGTACATCCTCCCCCAGAACTCACCTACATACACAAGTTATTGCTGGAAGGGGGAAAAAGTGAATGATCTGGATGAGAAAAAAAGTCATTTGGATTTTTTTGCTTGCGCAAAAGGGAAAATATTGATTGGAAGAATAAGATCTTTTGAAAATCTTGTGTAATGACTCTTCATATATGAGCCCTTATAATAAATAAAGTGATCAAATACTTCTGTTCTATTGGAGGCTTAGAGAAGAAGACCGAGGAAATTATTCCCATAATATTTCCAAAGCCTTTCAATGTCCTTTCATAGCAGTTCTCTCTCTGCTTTTCCCTGGGAAAAATATTTTCTCCTTATTTTTCCTACTCCTACATTTACTACTCCTCCTCCTAAAATAGCTCGAATTTCCCCGCCTTTGTATGGAACTCTTATATAGAATATTGGTGAGATGCAAAAGTTTATGCAGAAAAACCTTAGAGGAGCATTGGCTAGCTGGAGCTTTTTATATATACGTGTATATAAGCTTATGATAGAATACATGTACATATGGGACCATTGTGAATTCTCAGCTAGCTCCTGGTGAATTGTGAAAAGACCTGTCTACTCTCCACCCATATAATAGTGAATGTGTAAAAAGAATGGAGGAAAAGCTCGGGAGTCAAGGAATAAAAAGGAGAGAGAGAGAGAGAGAAAGAAATGAGAAACAGGAGATCATTCAATTCGTGAAAAAAAAGCAAGGTGATAAATCATGACAGGAAAAGAAGGCGTACATTTCGGATCCTCGCAAAGATTTCAAATTTTAAACTTTGAACGTCTGCCTATATGGATGTTATGTAAGACAAGGCGTGATCTTCCAATCCATTCGTCAAGATCCCAAACCTTTAACTGGACTGGCATTATTTTCCATCAAGTTTTTTCCCTTTCTTTTTACGGTTCTTTTTCATCTTCTTTTTTTTTGGTTTTCAAAAAAAGTAGGAGTGTGTATTATATAAGAGGGAGATGTAGAAGATACATAAAATGTAATACGTATAAGAAAAACATGATGCCTTCAAATGATCCTTCTCGCACTCTTTTAAGTGATCATGTTATTCCAGTCATGAACTGACGGAGCGATACTTACGCGATCTTGGTTACTTTGTCAATGTGTGCATCAAAGGGTTGAAGATATCAGAGAGAGAGAGAGGAAGTTAACTTCTATTTTATAATACATGTGAAGTCTCTCGAGCCTTTGTACTCTTTTTGTGAGTAAACAAAGAAGACCATCTATACATACACTTTTTTTACACACATCTCCTTGGCATTAGTGAGTGTTGGAAAAGTTGAAAAAGATGCCTTGAAAATAGCACCTTTCAAACTCCGAGTAAGATCTTTTAGTAGTTATAGCCACGAGGAATCCTCAATAAGTAAGTCAAACTCCGTGGATTTGTATGGGAGGGAGGGCGAAGATGGAGGGAAAAAAAGTTTAGAGTCAGAAAGTCACTCATTAATTGGTTGCATTAATGGTGGAACTGACTTGGAAATGATTCACATCAGGATTTGAAAGTTCTCAATGGAAACGTTCCTAACATACTAATTAGGAAGCTAAAATTTGGGTGAGGGGAAGTGTATATACCTTGGATCTTTCCCCCCTTTGGCCCTCTCTAATAACAGACATACCTTCTATGAATTACTTCCTCCAACTTTCTTTCTTTCTTCGGCTCTGTGGCTCGGAATGGTGGCATAATAAGAGCGTAAACACTCATTTTCATAGGAAAACTTTTAATCCTAAAGTGATAATGGAGCAACTCTCTCAGGATATAGTATTGCTACTTGAGCAGAGAATGGGAGTAAAAGCTATGAAGGTATACTCAAAAGCTTAAGATAAAATCTCAGATTTTACCCATTAAATTCCGCTTGAATGAGAAACGTTTCAAAGGAGGGGAATAAGGGGTCCATAAAAAACAACGTGGGCCTCTCAAATCAGATAAGGGTAAATTAATAGAAGGGGAATTAATAGGAGAAAACTGTGTACAGTGAAATATACAGGTAAATTAATTAGGACTACGTTTTTATTGTTTTTAAAAAAAATTCATCTATAATAAAATTATTGGAGTAGATTTGTATATAAATATATGTATATTTATCAAGTTTTATCTTCGTCTTGAGATGTATTTTAGAGTTTGGACTTGTGACGACTAAAAATAGAGGGAAAAATTCAGACTTGTGTGAAATGAGGATAACAATAACAAGGAAGGTGGAGACAATGATCGTGGAGAGTGAATAGGAAAATTCCTCTCTAAGGATGTGGAATTATTTTGTCAAACTTTAGAATTTCTATTGTAGCTTCTGTTTTGGAAGTTGTAATTCCGCTGGCTATTATAAGCCTCTTCCATGTTTATATCCCAGTGGTAATCAAATTTTTCAAGAGTACGTGAATGGACTTAAACTTTAATACTTTTTTCTGCCGACTCACGTTCCTAAAATGAATAGCTCTCATCTGCTTGTATTTATAGGAATTCCCCTATGTTCAGAGCTTATTAACAATCCAAAGCCAGGGGCTTTGCCTTTGAATATACCTCAGCATAATATGTTGATAACAATGAATTAACTCCAATTATTATCACTCCTTTTTTGGACTGAATAAAACTCTTTTATAGTCATGGAGAACTGTGAATGTACTATTGCATATATAGAAGATAGAATTAAGGATAAATATAGCACAATGCATTGACCAAGTTTAAAGCAGGTGCTCTGCTGTGTCGGAAATGCAGGCAAAATCCGTAGAACGCAGAGAGATTTGGTTCTAATAATCACTATTGTCCCGGTTGAGCTGTGTTCAGTTCAATGCTCAGGTGTAAACAAAAACTTTGACCTGAAACCATTTCAGGTCAAAGTAAAACCAATTTGGTATGTTAATTTTTTTAAAATAATAATATTTATTATTAATGGGCGCATAATCCTAATGGAATTGAGTCCCGGAGGGACTTCGTAGAGAAAATAAGTTTAAAAAATGATTCATTAATTTATCAGATCTGTAAATATCAATTATAATATCGAGTTTAAATTGAATTTCAGAAGGTTGAGAAAAATATGAAACCGATAGATATTGAATATAGGTGAATTAAAGGCCTTGAAAAAAATTTGACTTGTGCAAACTGGAAACATTTTGTAATGTCTTTAAGGACACGACATGGCGTAGATAAAACATGGCATGTCTTTGGAGGAACCCAAGCCTATGAAAATATAATGTAGTATAATATAGGGTTTGCCCCTATCTCCAAAAATGTTTAATTTGTCCACCATTCATGCATTAGATGCTGTAAACGAGCACGAAATCAGTTTAAAATATGGATTCAAAGTGCATGATGATGTAAGCAATGTAGCGGGAGGAGGATTTGCAGATGATATGGGTCTGGTTAGAAATTCTGTAGATAGTGCCACTAAGCTAATCAAAATAGCACGGTATGAATTGGAAAAAGTTGGATACCACCTTAACGTTGGAAAATGCATTGCCATCAATGTCAACAAAGGAAAGTTAGTTCCTGAATCTTTAAATGTAGAAGGCCATATAATAAGATCAATTGAACAAGGAGAAATTATTAAGTATCTTGGTGTGACGTTTGAAGATGAAATTGTATTCCGACTGGAACTGCTAATTTACAAATTTAGAAAGGATTTGCAAAATCTTATAAGCTCACCAATGCTTTATCCTCACCAGAAGCTTTCTATTATTATTAAGTATTTGTGGCCATTTTAAGTATATTCTTTGCAAAATGCCCCACTCACCAAGATTCCAAAATCATTTTTGGATGATTTAGATAAAATGATTAGATCCACCGTAAAATCTATTGTTGTATTGCCTCACGATACCCCAAACTCTATGCTTTACGCTTCAAAAAAGGCTAGAGGTCTTCAACTTATAAAAGTGGAGGAAGTGGTGATTGCAGCAATTAGAGGATCTTGAAAAATAATTCACAATCATTTATATAAAACCTAATTTATTATAATATCAGCAAAAATCGTTGAAATATTGTAAAACAACTTTAAACTTATATACTGTGTCTTATGGCAAGCATCAGTGTGATGCCAGTTTGTAAATAAAGAATTACGTTCCCCCCAGTAATAATAATAATTATTGTTGCAACTAAATAAGGGTTTGAAATATCTCGAATGCTCACATTTCAGTTCACATTTATATATGGGAAAGATAAAAGGAGGAGAATTGGCTCATTCTACGGTAAAATATAGTATAGGAAAAGTCCTACGATCAGATTTGAGATACTCACTCCCCGTCCGTATACATAGTAGTGGGGTATGTATGTATAGTCTACAGGCAAATAAATACAGAGGGAATAAATGAGATGAAAGTGACAGATGGAGTTTTAAAACAATAACCTACTGATGACTTTTCCGCCATTCCTGCCAGGCACATTGACTCCATTCATAGATAATATGGTTGGGACTGTGTAATATTAGGGACGGGAAAAGTTTCCAAAATGAAAGTCCCTTTCGCAATAACAATTTACTCTCTTTCCTCATATCAAAATTCCTGGTAGAAACAATAGCCACGTCCGATTACTCCTGTTTCCTCAGGACGCGGGGAAATATCATGGAAAAAACTTTACATGTAATAGTTGTCGTCAAAAATGATACATCATAATAAGGTTGGTGCTCACTGACTGACTTGGGAGAACGAGAACCATGCAAAGCAATCGTAACGGAACAAATTCTAGTCACAAGTGATAGAACACACATGTGCCTTCATCCTCATTGTTCTACACTGTTATATCCAAATGTTCTCTTGGCTCTATTACACCAAAGGACAGAACAACTCCCTTATTATAAATATACACAGCAAAATTCCTATATAAAATATACCAACATACTTTTCTATTATGCTCTCCTCCAAAAATATCCTATTGATTTTTCTCTCACAATCTTCGCTAAGCATTGAATTTTTCCCCATGTTATATATTTTATTATGACCATCCAATGAAGCTTTTGCCTCCCTCCAATGAACATGTTTCATCAATTTCATTCTCCTATATTTTTCCTCTCAAGTTTCTCCCCTTCTTATCCAATCAAAGTGATGTGAAAAAACAAAGCAAACTTCTCGATACTAACAGTGCAGTGTAAGGACTTCATGCTATTTACATTCCATATTTTGAACTCGTAAAATTTTTAAATTGAACAAATATTTGTATTGAGTGAATGTCCCTTGGGATCGAATACTGATAGATTATATGACGACATGGTAATTTCATAGTATAAGATCAACCAAACAACAAGTGGCCCATGTTTATTAGAAATAACTATGTGTATCTACTGCTCATGAAATGAGAGCTTAAAGGTCCTATAAAAATCTATGTGAAAGTCATGGATATAAGTCATAGACATAAGAAAATTGCAGTACCTGAGGGCAGGTGCCTCCAAATATGGATATCATTAGCATTTATATGTGAATAACAGCATGTGAGCTTAACTCGAAAAACAAACTGAATGTGAAAAAGTGTGCTTAGCCATGACATTGCCTGGACACATGCTTAAAGTCCAAGTACATATAATAATTGTATCTACACCATTTTAAATTATATGTAAAATTTATGCACTGCATAGCTATAGACTGAAACTGATTGCAAATCATGTAACATGGAGAATTTGAGGTCGACTCACACTATATACTCAGACAGATGAGGTACTCTTAAATCACGCACGCCTTATCAAATGCTCCCTGTTGCACAGTCCTGGACTCACTCAGACTGTATGTACTAGGAAATTATCTTTCTGCACGCTTTTACTATTATGTACATAGTAGTACCTTATCCACTTTACGCTACAAACTACAAATTCAAGAACAGCGAGGGTAAAAACAAAGTGTGCATTAGGTCATTCCCCTAGTAATGAACCGGGATTCATGAAAATTCTCCCTTTGATTCAACATCGTAGTTTACACAAATACAAGGCACTGGGAAATAATTTTCCATGCAAATCCCAATTATGAGTTAAAATTAGCCCAGACTCGTACTTTGTGATTAGTTTTAGAAATAATAAAGCCTTGACTCCAGCCTATATTTCATATAGTGTTTACTATTAAGGGCGATGATAATTGAGAACAAGGCTCTTGGAGAAGACAAAGTTGTTGGAAAGTGAGAAACTTCAAAGGTATATAGTTTTGGAGTCGGAGTAGATATGGTTGTCTCCTATATATGTAATATGTATGTACATACATATGCAATATATGTATTCAATGTATACTTAATTGAAACTCAAGTTCCACTCGAAAGTTGAACATCGGCGTGACTCCGTAATGACAGAATGGTGTTAGATGGAACAGTTGGTGGAGTCAAAAAGTGACTTGTTCCACACCGCCCACATCCACCACCACCACCACCACTACTACTACAACCACCAAAAAATATCCCACACAAATAATTCCAGCCAGCCAAAAAGTTTAAGCATAACAAGACCGGTAATTACACGCAACACGTCAATGACAACTTACTCGCGGAAAGTGTTTACACTAGCACAAAATGAAACAGCTTTTCATTTCTGACGACAGCCTCATCACTCTTATCTTCCCTAAAAAAATATACTTTATCCAACCTAATTTTCTCCAACTAAAAAGTTCCTGGTTTCGAAAAGTATCCAATTATGTATATCTACGTGAGTCCTTTTTTACAGTAAATCTGATAGGTACATAGAAACGGGTATATCTTCATCATGGGAAGCAGGTGTTTATACCTACAAATTCACACGATCTGCAAATTATTTAATGATCAGGCCATAAAATGTCCTCGTAAGATCTCCTCTTGAGTTCAATTTTACAGTTAATGATACTTCGCAAAGTCAATATTAGGTTTATGAGCCATCATGTTTATTCCCATCTAATTATGATGGATACTCAGGTAAAACGTTAGGATAGGAAAATTTTGTATGTTGGCGGACTTTTCAAAAAAAAGTGTAGGCTTGTATATTAACGCTAGTTGTTTACAGAGGGCTAGGATGGTGACGTTTGACTGTATAGCCTGGAGTGTACATAGTAGACAGCCCTGAATAGAAAGACGTACATGCTTGAAAATAAATAGCTATTTAGGTTAGGGATAGTTTTCAAATAGTATATCATTTCCTAGAAATACGTAGCTCCATTATAGTTGCAATAGCTATTTACTACTCGGAATTAGAATGCGTATAAAAGAGAGAAATTGGTTATGATGAAAGGAATAGGGAAAAGGGAGAGCCCGTGTATACCCGTGCTTGCGGGCAAGTAACAAATAACAAGGAAGGAGAAAAACTTTGAGTCATGTCTATTTTAGCGGTTCGAATTCCTACTACTTCAATTTTACCTCCCATTTCAGTGGTGGTTGTTGGACGGAGAGAGCCGTCGGCGTGTCTCCTGTCTCTACACATGCAACTCCGAGAGTCTCACATCTTTGGCTACTATCTTTTCCTCCATTACTATATCTGGACGTTAGATAACCCTAGACGTTCCAAACTACCTACTGTGCCTCACAATCACTTCTCATTAATAATAAATACATGCCATATAAGCTACTTTTCAATAATGAGCATCCTTCTGCAACCAAAGCATCTCCTCCAGTCTCATCATTTGATTCAAACTGGCCTCCTCTACCAAATGAAATATAGTTTTCTTCTTCCAAGCAAATAATCTCCACCCTATATCTACACCAACATTGTCCCTCAATTCAATTCTGAGGAATATCTAAGCTTATTGATCTTCCACAAATTTATGTAGTTCCAATATTAAAGCATATCAAGTCAAAAAATTTGAGGTACAAGCTGCAAAAATATTTGGAACAGGTGTCACCAGCTGTTTCAATACAAGGGATGTGCACTCCAATAGAATAATAAGAGATCCAAAATTACACAAGTTTTGGTTTAGCCTACCCAAAATGATCGAGTCGCTCATAGGGGTAATTCATAATCAGAATCATCCGCAGGTTCATCATTGTTAAGATGCACAGATTTGGTAATTTACAATGCAATGGTTGAAATGTTTTGGGGGCGAATTTGAAAGGTAGAGAGAGAGAGAGAGAGAGAGAGAAGATTTGGGGGAATAAACATTATAAGCGTTAGAAGGTTAAAAAAGCGTACATTTATGAGAGTTTTGAAAATGCCCTAGAACGTTAATTTCCAAGTTGGGAAGGAAGTTGAACTGTACTTGATGTGGTCTTTGTACATGTATGTGAGCGTAAATATATTTTGTGTTTGAGGCAACCCTTGAGGATTTTTAATTTAATTCTGTAGGCTCAGTTGATGAGCTAACTTTTGGGTGGAATTTGATTACATCGTCCGTCAGCACTGTAAAAAGAATTCTGACAATAAAAGAGTTCTACCCAGTGGGTATTTCAACTTGTATCTCATCATCTGCATATTAAATTATACGGGAATTTTCCACCAAATTATTTCGAACAAAATAAAATCCTCCTCCTGACAACAACTCTGCCTGAAAATAAAATTCTTTCATATATAAAAATAACAACACTCAGTTTTTTTTTTATTTCAGCCTTTCTCTTATTATTATAAAATGAAAGAGTAAATCTATATATTTCTTAGAAGATATTCTCTCAACAAATAAATTCTCACGGCTGAAGGATGATGAGTATACTTTTTTTAAACATGGGACTTTCGGAAATTTACGTACAAGGTAATAAAAAAATGTCTGAACATCTACAAGGTGTAGAAATATTTGGAAAATGTAGTTTTTGTGGGGGAGGGAATAAGGATTGAGATCAATTTTTTAATCGAATCATTAAATTGAATGAATATAAGAGCACTTCCGTCATTTTTAAGTAGAGGAAAATCCAGAGAGGAACTAAAGTTCAACGTTCAAGTCAACTATTTATGTACTCTGACAGTTCTCATACTGTGGAATTGGATTGGAAATGCTCAAAATATCGCTTAAGCCTGGGCTAATACATCCGAGAAGAGATGATTGGGAAAGAGCTTTAAGTTCCGACTTTTGGGTTTAAATACACATCCCATAAATAACCTCCCGCTAAAACCCTTCTATTGATAGTCTCACGTATGTTATATGCAATGTAACGTCTCACGTAACTAAATATATTGTATAGCTATACAGATTGACATAATTACATGTTTACTTGGAGGTGTGTAGGCTATTACCCCTAGAAAAAAACACATTTTTCCCATATAGCGAAGCAGAGAGAGAGAGAGAGAGAGAACAAGCTAAATCCTTTTCTCGCTCACTTCCACTCTCTCTCTCTCTCTCTCTCTCTACTCCATTATTAATCTGATGATATATTTGTGAGTACATGACTCAAGAATCTAAAAGCGTCCATAAGTAATAAGAACAGCCCTACAATTATTAGCCCGTTATATTGACGTTTTATTTTATTTTCACCAATTTTCTCATCAGGTTTTGTCACCTTCCCAAAATAACTTGCCCACCTTTTCCTTTTCAGCATGTATAGTAGAAATCACTATGGGTATAATTGTTTTCTGTTCACATAAATCAATCACCTTTAACAATAATAATTACAACATCCATCCCTTTTGCTTAGTCTCAATTTTTATTCACACGCCATTCCTTAACCTCAGACCCTAAAAGAATTTTACCACATAAAAATCTCAAATTTTTCAAAACATCCACAATATTATACGCTAATATGAATTCTTTGTACGCTACGATGATCATTTCTTTCTATCAAAATAGTGGAGAAAGTTTGTTGCAGGGTGACAATAATATCGGAGCTACATGTCAATTTCCATGGATTTAAAAGAGTGAGGATACTCAAGTTTGGTTTTTTGAGTAAAATCACAATTATTGTAAGAAGTTGGTTGAGAGTAGGAGTTATATAAAAGATGTACATTGAACTGATAAAAGAATGAATTTAAATAAAATTTAAGTGGAGCCATTAGACCGGGAAAAGAGCTTCTTCTTTGGGTAAGAAGAACTCTTTATGAAAATTCCGGCTGCCGTTCCTTTTTAGTTTTACGAAGAAGAAAGAAGAAGTGATTTTGAAGATGGTATTTGCTCTTCTCATGATCTCATGTAGGATTTACTATATGACTAAAGTGAAGTGGAAAAAAGCACATCTTTTGTATTGGCTTTAGAATTTTTTTCCCTAGGAATACAAGCTATGTCAATAATATATAAAAGGCCAAAGCTTTTTTTATTTGACCATGTGTGTGTGTGTGTGTGTGTGTGTGTTTGTATGTGTGTGTGCGTGCGTCTGTGTGTGGGGGATAGAGTTGTTGTCACTCAAATGGTATTGAGTGTATTGAATAGTTGTAAAAGGGAAAAGTCATGACGGAGTAGATTTTCTACTTTTGGACTCTCTCCCATGTTACTCTTTCCCTCACACTCAAACACACTAATCTATGTCAATCTTGGTTCCTGGAGAATATTGCTATTGCAACTGTTCCCATTTTGTACAAGGACTCCTCCTCCTCCTCCTTCCACAGTTTTCTTATAGACGACGCTCCGATTTTTTCTCTCTCTCTCCTTCCAATCTACTATATATATCTAAAGAAATTTCTGGGAATAAAGTCAAAACTAATAAAATCCCCCGGATTTCTCAAATGTCAACAGTCAATATGTTCCGTCCTCCGAGAACTTTGAGTTCCTTCAAGTATTCAAGTTCAAACCGGAGCTTTTCCTTTGGGAATTTATGCAGTCATGTATGTGCAGAAGAGTGGAGTGCATACATACTCGGTCCTTTAGGCCTTACACTTATTACACTGGGGATATGGTGGAAGTATTTCGCAAGTGCAAAAGACAAGTCAAAGTTGAGTCAAAGTCTGTATATAAGTTTTAGTGTGCGTGTAGACTTTGCTCCGCATACACTATATAGGCAATGCAATGGAAGCATAATTGAAGAACATTCCTGCATGAATGTAGATAAAGTGAAAAGCAAGTGAAATCAAGTCCCTCGTTGTTCAAGTCTCTCAAAGAGTAGTTTATTATAACCAGTATCTCTCTCGCCTTTATAACATAGACACAAATAGGGATTCACACATGGTGCCCCTCCATCAATTCCGCATAGCCAAGAATAATAGACAACTGCATCAACATAGGGGTTTTGTAATTCCATTCTCCCTCACATCCCACTTTCCTATCCTTTTCATCCTCTCCTAATAGCTTTTTCCTTCCAGTTAACTTACTCCCGTCCCTACAAACATCCCTTTTCCCCTTTAAATTATGATCTTTCACTCCCACAGAGTCTCAAACCCTTGCTTCAAGCACTCTCAATGTCATTCACTTTAAATTACAATAACTCATCTTCTAAGTTCCGCGCAATACCCTCCTTTAAAAGACGTTTCTTTTTCCATTTTGTTTTTACAGCCTGGCACAATTATTATTATTATTTTGAAGCTGCAACCAATGAGATAAATTGGAAAAAAATTTGCAATTTACATAGAGACGCTTCGGGTCAATTGCAGG
This sequence comes from Spatulosminthurus flaviceps, assembly GCA_034693705.1. Taxonomy (NCBI): domain Eukaryota; kingdom Metazoa; phylum Arthropoda; class Collembola; order Symphypleona; family Sminthuridae; genus Spatulosminthurus; species Spatulosminthurus flaviceps. The sequence goes on along the minus strand of JAQFXU010000341.1, from coordinate 34,623 downwards.
TTAAACGTAAATACTACTTTCAATTGATAGTTGGGTGCAATTCAGGTTATTTTTTATCCGGATTTGGCTATTTAAGTTATTTCTCATTATTCAGTTCCCCCAGATTTCCATCTTTTTCGGTGTCAAAGCTCATTTGTATTAATAAGCCAAGTGAAGTATTCAGGTAGTTTGTGTATTGTAATAAAATATAATGTAACGTTGAAGTCCAATAAAAACCATTAAAAAACTCAGATTTTGACGTTTAGGCCGGACGCATGCGCGTAGGACGGTCGCATTGGTATTTTTAGTCTATATTGGCAACTACAACATGAAATTGCGCTTGTTATTACAGTTGTATTTCTAATTGCGCTTGGAATTCCGTTTCAAATTATGCTTACTAATACATATCTAGTTGCGCTTGGAATTGCATTTTTAATTGTACTTGCAATGAATTTTCCAATTGCGCCTGCAATTGCACTTGTAGTAATTGCATTTGTTAATGTGGTTGCGTTGGTATTTGTAGTTGTATTTGCATTTAATATTGAGATTGTATTTGTAACTGCATTTGTAAATTGCAGTTTCATTTGTAACCACAAAATGAATTAATTGTGCTTGTTATTGCCATTGCACTTGTCAATTGCCATGTTTTGATTCAAGTGTCCTATCAAGAGCAAATTGTTAAAGTAGTTGGGATTTCGGCTCTTGTAAATTAACTTGAATTATTCCATTTCTATTACGTTCTGGTACGTAACTTGGTGAGTTATCCGATAAAATTGTCTTCGCTGGATCAGTTCTTACTACCACTCTTTAATCTCCCCACTAATTGACAAACTCTATCAGCTCCTGAGAGTACTATTTTTTCTCATGGTCATGGGTAATTTGGGAAAAGATGACCGAGATAAATACTTTTGGCATAAACTTATTTATATCTATAGGAAGAATGAAACTGTGGATAGAGTAAAGTAGACTAGTAGATCCGAGCTGGATGGATGGATTCTCTTCCGTATCTCATCAACTTTGATCCAGCAGAGTGACTTCTTTCCTCTTGTATATACCTACATTTGCTGACATAAGTAATGGATGGGAAAGGTTACGTGTATGAAGAGGGAGAAAGAGATGCTCTTAAATGCTACATCAGCATAAATAATAAAGACATAAGAGATTAGCGAAATAGGATGGAGAAAAGCTCTATACCCTTTCCTGTCCTGGAAACGTGGGTCGAGTTTCCTCACAGCAGTGATAGTAGCGTGGGTTCTTCTGGGATTAAAATCCGTGGTTATGTTCCACATATTCTCAACATTCGGCTCAATCCCAATAATACGAAGTCCACTTTTCACCCGTGCTCTGAAATGAGAAAAAAAAACGAAATTACATTACTACGTATGTAACTTTTATACTATAGTACAAGGTTATGGAGGAAATGTATGAGAACCCAATGAAATGGTAATTTATTCTCTTTCTCTGAAAATGTTCTTAAGTTCATAGATATACTCACAATCAGAATGAGTAGTATATAAATAGGGTTTGTCCCGTGGAAATGTGAAGATTTGCTAATGTGCTAACTTAGCATAGTCATAGCTATATATACAGATATGTGTAGATATATAAATTGATGTAATATTGTTCGCAAGTTTTTTCCTTCAACTCCTCCAAAAGAGGAAAGCACGTCCTGTAGTGATAAGGAGACGAGGAGTTAGGCTGTAGATACTTTTGGGAGAGGACGAAGGATAGGATGGAATTTATTTGTAATTTGCAAACTTGCCATTAGATACGTTCCTTGGAGAAATATACGACAAGGTTCATTATTCAGTTGGTGCCATCATTTATTCATTTTTGCTGACATAAGCTTTTAATTCCAAACTTTATGTTTTTCTTGGTAGATTCCATGCCTCGTTGGAGTTTCGCTCTCTCCCCTTTCTTTCTTCCTTCTCTTCTTTTCTTAATAGGAAGTTGGCAAAGGACTCAGGTACTGAAACTCCTATATAAGTCTCTCCGTACCCTCTCTTCCTACTAGTATTATATTAGATACGTAGAGGCAATTTGCAAAGACAGTTCTCCAACAAACTGCAATTTCGAGGATTTTTGCGGGAAATTAAATAACAAGGTCATCATCATCCATATATATAGACTTTAGTTTAAGCAACGTTCTACTTTCACCCAAAAACCTAGGCAAAGACTCTCTCAAAGCGGGGAAAAAAATCTAATAACTAGGAATCGATTTTCCCTCTATTTCGCACAGCAGATCTTCCCTTCATTTCTCCACTCTTTTTACACACTCATGCCAAATTTACTCATTGCTCAGGGGCAAAAAGGACCCTCATTTTACTCGAGCCTATATATATAGAATCTCAGTCAGAATTAGTTATAAAGCTCATGAAAATTTGACGGAGGAAAATTAAATCCTTTTCCCATTAAAATTTTATTCCCTTTATATTTTTCCAGCCTCGCTCTACATTTTTTTCGGGATTTAGATTTTACTTATACTCGGGAAAAAAATAGGGAAAATAGCGCCGCTCTTCTTACATTTGATTCCACGGAGGGAATTATTATTTGCTTTAGAAAAAGTCAGTTTGTTTTACTATGGAGAGATTCCTTGTTGGTTGAGTGGTAGCTGGAGCAATAGGTAATAATGGTTATGTTATAGGAAATAAAGGAAACGTGCTGTGCACCATGTGCCCAGTTATTAGGATTAATATTTTATTCAATTGCCATTTCATACTATAGCAATTCCATTCTCCTCCTGACACTCACTATTTTTTCTCATGGTATACTAGGACTGGCGGCGCCAACACATCTGTGCAGAGAGTGATATTGTATAGGAGGGAAAATGAACAATAACAGCTTATTTGTGTCTCCACTTACCTAGTGCTATATTTAAATACACTTAGAATAAGAGGCTTATATGACTAATTAAATTCTGGACATGGCTTCTTCCCATTTTATTATTACATAAAAAGTCATTGTATTAAGTCCCTTGAAGGGTGTGCGTAGATCGACTTATGAACTCCACGCCCTGCGGCATAAAGGTTCATGCACTTTCATTATGTATCCTTTAGTTGTCATAATTTGCACTTAATACACTCATCTAAATACATAATTCATTCAAGTTGGCCCCGTATAGCCAATGTAAAATATGTGAGTGTTATTGTATGGAGGAGTCATGTGACTTGGGAGTTGAAATCTATGAATCGATTCTGGAGAGACGGAGACAGAGAGATAAAGATGTAGTCGTGGAGGAAGAGAAAATAAGAGATAGGAAGAGGAAATGAAATGACGAGCTAGATTCAGAGTCTCAGGTATCTTGTAAATTATGTATGTACTGCTCTTCATGCCTAATGTGGAAAGATTTCCCTACAAATTTCTCTCTCGTCTGAGAGTGACTTGAGGAAGACTCTCGACTCCCTCCAACTTCCAGCCAATGTTCCTGGCGGGAAGATGCAAATTATCAAATAGATCCAATCTTAATGTATACGTACACAAACACGGCTGCGACAGTAAGGACAATCTATGTGGCTACGCATCTAATTGTGAGTTTCATGTTGGGCTCCATTTGAATAAATACATTGAATGTACATACTTATCCGTGTAGAAAGTATAATAACCTTTTTACCACCACAATTTTCCCCTGACTTTGAAACTTTGAGAAAAATAGAAAATAAGTTTACCATTACTTTTGAAGGGATGAAAAAAAATCTTTTACTTTCACCTATACAAACTTTCCTTATAAACTTTCCACAGGAGAAGGGCTTATAAAGTGCTTTTGTACGTTTTATAATTTAGGCGTAGTCTGTATGAGGTACCAACGGCACGTGTTGACAAACAGGGAACCATTGAATCATTATAGCTTCTCCTATATATCACAATAGGAGTTTTTTTTTCGTGTGTACAACAAGGTTTCGCATTCAAAGTAGTATGGAATGGAAGGTGACAAATAAAATGTTAAGGATACGTACTATTATATGTATGTACATAATGGATTCCAAATGATCCTACGCCAGCCTTAGTTTTTTACTCACTTATTCTTTGTCTGAGGGAAATCCCCAAAGAAATACATGAGTGATTTATTTATTTTCACCTACCCTATATGTATTTACTACACACACAAACACACACACACAAGTTAAAAAATATATAAGGTTCCCGTAGAAAAGCAAGATTCTTGAAATCAACCAAGTTTTGGTGGATTGGAAATTGATCTGACTCAAATTGTTCGGATCTCATCCATACACACACACAAGTTTAATAAGGGAGTTGTTTGGAGTGGGAGAGGTGTAATCCAAGATTTCCTCTCTATTATTTTTCTAAATTGTCCTAGTCAATTGGATTCCATGCTTTTATTGACGATCAGGTTCCTCTCTTCTCAAATATCCGCATTATATAATATTTCATATTAGACGTTGTTGTTTTACGTCGCAGAGAAGAATGGAATTATTCGTTTGTTTGTTTACTGACGTCGTAAAAGATTTTCTTGAGGATTTCTAGTAAGATGTAAATATACGTAAAGAAGAGGAAATGGATTTGCATTCTTTTCTCAAACTCCCTTTTGAGAGTTGTTGTTGTTGTTGTTTTTGGAAGGTTGTTTTTGTTCCTCCCCAAAATCTTGAAAAGGAATGTATGGTAGTTTAGAATGCATAATAATTTCGGCGGTTCATTAAATAGGAATTATTATTTACAAGGAGGGGTAAAAGGGAGAGAGGAAGAAGAGATTCTGACAGGTTTTTTCCTAGTGACATTGTAATAATATAATGATTAAGCTTCGTCCACGTCTACCTGACGCTTGTTAGGGATTTATATTTTTCGGATAGACATCCTCCTGTCAGCTCTCCCCACTATATTTGGATATGCTATAAGGATGAATGGTTGGGAGCTATATGGAGTTTTGGCTGAGGCGAAACGTAAATAGAACAAAAGACTAAGACAAATGTAGGAAGCTCGCCTGAGACAAAGGTTAAGTAAGAGTAATGATTAAGATTTGAATAGATGGAACTCAGGTGAAGGGAAGCCAAAGGGTAAATGAGGGGAGGAACAACATCCAAGAGAGACGGACGACTGACATTAGCGTCTCTCTCTCTCTCTCTCGCTCTAACTCACTCTCTATTTTCCCTTGGCTTGGAACATATTGTGAACAACAGCGGGCTCATTTTCTCTCAAGGAAATTGCTCTAAGGTTTTCTATGCATAAATATATTGGTGGTGGAAAGGCAGGCCTAGATTTAAACTACACATATTCAATATGGAAATGCATATGTTCAAAGCGGCATAACTCTGTCCTCAGAATAAAAGCTCATCCCTTCTCCATGAATTTGTCCATCCTCCTCCTTTGTTTCTCCCGTAATATTGTGATTAACAAAAGCAACTCTTCCCTTTCCTCCCACTGAATTTATAATAATGTAAGAGAAGAGAACATGTTCTTTAGGATTTCACTCACACACTCTTCTCACGATGAGATGAGAGAGAGAGAGACATCCAAGAGGAAATTACAAAAGAAAAGGAACCAGAGCTTTCTCTTTTCCAGTAATTTCCTTATTATTTCCAATTTTACTCACACCTCACCAGTCTTCACATTAAATATCCAGACTTTGAACTAAATGTCCCATTTCCAATTAAATTATTTTTAATATCAATGCTATCAACATCATCATCATCAGAGGACAAAGGAAAAATAATTAGGCTTTCAAAAAAATTAAAGTCATTTGAAGGACTTTGAGGACGACGTGACAACATGGCGAAAATTACAATAATTTTAAAATAATATGACGTCAATTTCAACCATTTTTTCATAAAAAAAACACTGGGCGTATAAAAAAACACACTCCTCTCTTTCACAATTTCAAATTGCCATTAAAGTACATGCACTTTTTCCAGACGAGTGAGAAAAAATAGGGGATGTGTGATCATACGAGAAAGCAAACAAAGGAAAAGCATTTGCAGAGGCTTGTTTCTGTCCTACTTCTCCGAGTTCATTGAGCTTCGATGAAAGCCAGTGCAAGCACTTACATAGCACTCTCTCTTTACCACCCGGAAATATTGACACAGAAGTTTCCTAAGCACCCATCATTTTTCCTCCCTTGTAAAATATGTAAAGAATGACACTAGACCCACATTTTCCCCCCTTTTCCCTCAATCCTTCCTTGGAACCAAAATAATTTTTGTATCATTTAAATTGGAAAACTTAGCTTTTCTTACAATGGAACTCATACTCCTAAAAAAGATAATATAAAAAAGGAAACGTCCTATCGTAAAATGTTGGGAAAAAATTCCTAAATTGCCAGAGCACACTCTGCTCGAACCCTTAAATAAAAATAAACTTTCACAAAGCCCCAAACTCTGGATAGTGAAAATCTCAATCTCATAATATAATTTCAAGAAGTAAAAGGAGAGTGTATAGGTTTTTTAATTAAATAATTTTTTTTACACATGAGTTTAAAATCAATATGGATGACTATAAAAAAAGGAGAGAGATAAGAGAAGGTACTACTTTGAAATCCCCTACTGGCACAGAACCTTCACTAAAGTAAAGGGAATTTTTGGATGCAGACCAAGAAGAAGAAGGAGAGAGAGAGATCCCATTCGGAAAGAAATCAATTTGAAAGTTTGGTGGTTTGCAATAAATCTCAACACAAGTTTTGGCAGATCATGTTGTAAACATTTGGATTTCCTCTTGTTCTTTCCTCTCATTTCAATTTCTTTGAGTGAATGGTTCAATTGAAATGGATCCGAAAGGAATTGCTATTGATTTCTCTCTTGGTTTTTCTTTTCCCTTTCAAAATAAAATAAATAAACTTGATAATAATATATGTATCTTTTTTTATTTTCCAAGGATAAAAAAATCCTTGAGACTTCTTTTTTTTTACCTTGAAGTCGTAGCTACATATATTTGAAAGACTTTAAAAAGTCTTTCCCAACATGTTCTTCCCCGACTCACTGCTTTTGGCAAGGAAATATTTCTTTTTAAACTGATCTGACTGACTTGTGAGCTGTTTTTCTAGTCTACTTTGACTATCCCTTTGTAGACTTTGGTCTGAAAGAATGCTTCGTATTTGGATGTCACTGTAGAGATGATAAATCACCTTTGTTCAATCATACACCTTTTCCCTACCTCACTACACATTTCCCTCGCGACGTTTACAAACCATTCCGCTGTTATTGTTAGAAAGAGCAATGATTTTTCACAAATGGTTCTAAACACTGCAAAATGGGAGAGCTATGGATATTATTTACTAGTAATAATTATTATGTAAACCTTACAAGTTATTTAAGGACTTCTTCTTTACAGAGGAATTTCAATAGGAAACATATGGCCTGTCCTCCTCACTCAGTCAGTTCCCGTGACAAATGAAAAAAACTTCAAGAGAGAAAGTTTTCTCCTGTGAAAATTTTCAAAAGCATGTGAGCATTGAAGTATAGAGGACATAAGTGGACCACATTTATCATGTCATGCATCATAATTTTTCTGGATATCATAGAAAATAATATCCAAGATTCTTGTATAGTGTACGTAGGCGAGGTATTTGAGTCCCTAGTAGGTATATTGAAGGAAATGGAAAAGTTTCCCAAAATATATTGTCATTTGAAATCCAGTGACAATGGAAAAAAATATGTATCTCTTGTGTGTACGTGGAAGTTCACACTTGGCTAACCTTTTCTTGAGCTTTACTATTGCGAGTAGAGAGAGAGAGAGAGAGAGAGAGAGCACAGGAGAAGGAAAGAGTTGAGTGAAAACTTGGGATTCGAAAGTTTATCCATGTACATGTAATAAGGATAATATAATGTTATACGCATGTATATGAATGGAAGTGTGTGAGAATAGTTTGTGTGTGTCTAAAATAAAAATAAAGATGAAAGTATGTGAGGAGAGAGGACATTGTCATCGTTGTGCCCGTCATGACGCATTGCAGACTGTTCAGACTTTTAACATGTCTTTGTCTTTTTGACACCGACCCATTCTTCGTTGCTATCCCTATTAGTACTTACTGGGCAAAAGTACAAGAAAGTACCCCAGTAATTTCCTCTCCGAGTCAAATTAGGGTCAAATCCCCGAATTATATTTTCCGACTCAAAGGGATCTCTTCCCGGAATTTCTTCATCTCAAATTGAATTTTTCAATTTCTAGATCCGTTCAGAGTTGTTGAGAGGAAAAGTTTTTGTAAAACACAGACAGAGCCAAGAAAAATATGCTTAAATTTTTCTTGCGGTTCATCAATCAGGTTTGATTCCAATTTTGGGTAACATTTTTTCAATTCCTAGAAGAGTGCTTGAGTTAGTACCGAGGGACTCAGAATTGAAGAAACATTGTACTATTGAGAAAAACAGTAAATAACAATATTCCAGTGTTGGTGGGAAATTGGATAAAGGAGAAGAACCATTTCATGTCCAATGCACTTCATGCACAATCCCATATGAAGCATGGATAAATGGATGAATACTTGGAATAAATGATAAAGGCCTAGGACGGACGCGAGAACCCAGCCAACCTCCAATCTCTCCCAACAAAACCCTATCATTTGCATTAGAAAACCAAATGAAAACAAATGTTTGGCAAGGAATCCATAGAACTCCCCATGTCTCCTACATCCCAGCTCATCCTCTCTCATTCACTCACAATCAGCTCACTCACTCCCACTTCCCCATTCTCCAAACTCTCACATAATGTAGATACATAGAAATGGGCCAAGAAACAATATAAATTGCAAGTTCAGCTACGGAATCACACCCGAAATTCTGTCTCTCAACTTTCAAGTACTAAAAACGAGTCTTGTGTAGAAACACAATACAAGATTCTCCGCTACTATGCACTTCCACACCACTACATGCAATTATTACAGAGAGAGAATTTATCACTTGCTTGGCTCCCCAGTGCATTGCATTGGTAAATAGCTATTGTGTATGATTTCCTATTTATAGAACAAAGCGCGCGCATTCCTTTCATACTGAAATTCATAGGATTCTTAGGGAAACCTGTATTATTGCGTATTAAAACATTGCCGTGTTGATAAATAGCAACAAGTCCATCCAGGGAAAAATGTTAAATATCACCCCGGACGACTCTGTACACGAAATCTATTTCAGATATCAGAGCAATGTCCTTCAAGTTGACAACTTTCAACATGTCATTTACTTCATAATCATCTTCTTTCTGTACTCTCCCTTTTTTTCTCCAACAAGTTCCAAACGAGCCCAGCAATTTGCTCCTGAAATATCGCCTCCACAAGCGTAAAAATCCATATGCAACCTAATCATGTAGTATATTTTTTAATAGAGAAAAAATGTGACATAATTTTTTTTTCACATATGTAGTTGGAAAATATTTGGCAGGACAAGGGGCGTCTCGAATAAATAACTTTGAAAAAATACTTTCCTTCATATACTAAACGTTATCTCTTGCAAACAAAATGTTCAAATATTTTCACATTCTATTTACTTACACATTACTTTGAGTTAAATATTCTGCATTGCTCTCTCAGTAGAAAATACCATTGTAAATAGTCAAAATGAGCTGAGTCGTGTAATACATAAGAAATACATATGTATTGCACATAGGGTGATATAGTGCATAGATTACATATGTGAAAAATGTGATGTTCCTGTAAGATTTGTCGTACACATTGATATACACGGGGAAGAAACAAAGTCAGCGACTTGGGCAGAAATGTCAGGGAGAATGAGCACATTCAAGCACAAAGTGCTCGGAAGTTTTGAAATTCACAAAGATTCCCGGGTCTCCTTAAAAATAATGTGTGTTGAGGCTTTTTTTAATAAAAACATGTGTAAATTTTCAATTTAATTTTCTTGTGCTTGATATGTAAGTCAAATAATGGTTGTAGGAATTTATTCAAGGGTCCCTACTCGCTCATAATCTTTTGCTCATACTAGTTCTATAGGAAAAGGAATTGCTTACTGTTTAGAGAAAGGAGAAATGATGCAATTTCCCATTTGAGAAATGTCTTTTCTATTATTGAAGAGAGACATGTACATGAAATTTTCCAGCAGTGGAATGTTCTTGTGACTCATCTTTATAATTGAAGAGGAGTTTTCCAAGTTTTGATTTTCCTGCAGGACTCTCAAAATGAATGTATGTGTAATCGAGAGCTATAGGGAAGAAATTGGAGTTGCAATTAGCAATAGGGAAAGGAAATTGTAATGAGACAGATAGTGATAATATAAGTGGGATGAAAATCCCTAGGATGATTGCTCTCAATTCCTTATACTCTTTCCAGCCCCTCACACTACTGTACATTTTCCTTGGGAGAAAGTTAGAAGTGGAAGGTAGAAAGTTGAGTGTAACGACTGTCAATTGGAGTTGTGGAATTGTGTGAGTGTTCTTACTACATCGTTAGGTGAGTCCTTAATTTCCGTTTGTAAAGGCAAGGAATAACAAGGAATAGGAGATAGGAAAGTGTGGGAAGTGGTAAAGGCCCATCGAGTGTATATGTCAGAAGGGTTGGAAATTTTAGCCTCAAGTCTCCCAATCTTTCTCTCTACACACACACACATGCATGGTCATTTGTAAACTAGAGATGAAGTTGAATCAAGCTTCAGTTCATTTGGTGTAATTTTCCCTGTATCTTCTTTCCCTTGGATTTGTGTGTAGAGAAATTTCCTAAACTGTATCCTTCTCTTGCTCCATGTCCTTCTACGCTATCTACGAGTCTTGAAAAGTGCTGTAGTCAGAGAAGATGTAGGACTTTTTTTGGTATGATTTCAACTTCTTGTGCCTTGCATATGAGTCCTCTTCTTCCTCTGCTTCTTCTTCTTCTTCTTCTTCTTCTTCTTCCTCTATCCTGTCTACTTGCTTTCTTCCCATGAAAGAGGCTTTTCTTTTTATCGATCTTCCCATTTCCCTCCAGCTCTCCTTCCACCCAAATCACCATGTTTTATGCATTCTTCGTAGTAAAGAGTGTTCCTTCTTTTTCCCATCAACACCACCACCATCACCGCCACTATCCTTTTCTATATGCACGCCAATACTTGACTCATAAAAATTTCTCCTCCTCCTTCTTTTCTTTATACACGTCTACATATACGGGGACATCCGATTACCAAAGTAGCAAGCAACACTCCCGTCAATTCAACAACCATTCCACTAACATTTTAGCCTAGTTATAACTACTATTCCTTATACCTTTATCTCAGAGCATACTCCAACTTACTCAACGTTCTTTGTGAGTTAGTGTATGAGACACGTCATGAGTATGTAAATATGACCAAATGTACTTGGAAAATTTACGTAACATCTTCATTTGAATTCTCTGTCCCTATACAAACAGACATGATTTGAGGACAGGGGAGACCCCAAATTCACATAAATGCTTTGGTTTAATTAAATGGGAATATTTAAAGGATTTTGTCTTTTATCGCCGCTTTTGGAGAGGAAAATCCCCATGCAATAATTATTTTTGTGCGATTAAAAGCATTTTTGTATTTTTTTATAGCTCCAGAGTGGATTTTTGAATTTTCAACTCAATTCATAGAAAATAGTAACATTGGCACAGTTCCCTTTGATTTTTATTGAAGAGTATTTTTTTGGATCCACTGCTACGTATAGAATTATGATTGGAGTTCATTTTTTTTAATTTGGAGCTTCGATTTCCCTTTTAATTGAATCTGATTCTCTTATTTTAAGAAGATTTCCTTACTGCGATTGAAAACGAGAGTTAATGGGAGATCTGTGCAGTGAAAAGATATCATGGGCACAAAAGCCTACATGAAGAACATGTAATACAGTAGTGTAATGGGAAGGTACAGAATGGGAAAGTATTGGATTCTATTGTAACCATTGAATTTTTTGAGGCAAATTCTTTTGAGCAAGTATAATAATTATTTTGATGAAAGAAGCTTTTTTTTTTACTAGAATTCCATAAGATTCTCTGTCGGCCTATGATTACGGTGGTTGATAGGAGGTGAAGGAAGAGGAGAACAAGGGAGAAGATACCAAGGGAGGAGAGTTTGAGTGGAGCCGGAGCAATTTTATAAAGAATCGATTCCTTTTGAGAGTTGAGGGGGAAAAGTATAGGAACGTCGGCAAATACCTCCATAACCAATGAATTCCCTCCTTCAGATCTTTCTTAATATTACTCATGTCAAGGACTTTAAGAATGAGTCTATATATATTCTCATTGTCCTCCAATATAATAATATGCTACGTACCCTAAAGAACTTTCCCTCGTTCTCACAAACCTTTCTTTATATTTGGACTTTTGGGGAAATTGTGGACCTGTATTTGTAGGACATAGCAAAACTCCTATAGCTTTTTCCAACGCTATACAATCATTATATTTTCTGAGCGAGTTGTGAAACTGTAAAGTAGACACAGAATCCTACAATTCAACTAAAAGGCTCCGGATTTTTTCCATACTCCCAACTACATTTCTCTCTGTTATAGTTGTAAAGAGCATTTTCATGTGTCTCAAAACCCCTGCTTCTAAGCATTAGTGTGTTCCGGGAAATAAGGTAAAAAACTAAGGAGAAGAACATCTCTCCAGGACGTAAATGTTATATATCCTCAAGTGATAAGCTCATCTTGTATACTATACATTTCATGATTTCCTACGTGTGTGGGTCAAGTCAATTTTCTCTTCTTCCTCTCTTCCTCTCCTCACCCCCATCCTCTTCCTCCCATCATTTGTAATCCCAATCCAATAACACAAGATGATATTACGGGAGCTTCCTATACCGACAAACCGTACATGTATTTATATAATATGTGTGGTACCGGGGGACTGGGCAAGAATAAAAAACAAGCTCGTCTATTATTGCTAGATGTACAAGGAAGATCTTCTTCCATTTGAAAGAAGATAAGAAGTATATAGGAGTACGAGAGAGAGAGAGAGAGAGAGAGAGAGAGAGAGAGATCAAGAGACGAGTCAAGAAGGAACAAGGATGGAAAAGGAAGCAGCTGGCCTTTACTCATTTAAGAGCAATCTGTAAGTCCGTCACATTCTCATCTAAAACCTCAGTATCAATCAATGTCACTAGCCTTTCTGTCAAAGTGACTTTTAACTCTGCATTCTCCCACTACTCCTTCCTCATCCCCATCCCAATTACTCGTTGAGTAATAGAGAAATAGAGGAAAAGTTCATCCCACCTAGTTAATATCAATACTCTAGAAAAATTCCATGGTCACGCACACAAAATCCTCTAGAGAGAAACTTCATAAAAATTGGACGTGCGGAAGAATTAAAATGACTAGGATTCTCTTGGAAATTATAAACGTATGTGCAGTTGTCGCAAAAAAACTTCAAATAGTAATATAGCGCCACATTAACAATTAACAAGCTCCCAGCTCTCTCATGCTCTTTGATGGTGAGAATTACTATTATGGGAACTTATGATCCGACGTAGTAGCTACTATGAAGCTGAACTTGAACGGACTTTAGTTTTAGGAGAGACTTTAGTTTCATCTCCTGCTCCTCCTATTAATGTTATCTTTGGGGAGGAGATCAACAGAAGTTAAATCCAGGATGACTATTGAAAGCGAGGAAGATAAACATGGTTGATTACGTTGAGAAAAACAGAGTCCACATTTATGTACATGTCCCTGGGATATCCTGATGGGAAGGGAATTGGGACTGGGACGACTATAAAAACAATAATACAGGAGAAGTAGCTTGGAATTTCGAGGAAACCGATAAGAGGAAAAGTTGATTGAAGTTGCTAAAGATAACTTGTTACGTTTCCTATTGGAAATAATGTTTTCCTCAACTTCTTATTCTTCTTCTTTTTCTCCTCCTCACTGACTTCCAACAATTAAATGCTCCTTTCCGCTCAACTCTCCAGTCTTTTAGGTTTAAAATAAACCTAAAAATTGTCATGTCAAACTTGGCTTGAGTAAACTTAGACCCGATGGGTTTTTCTCTCTGAAACTCATAGGAAGAACATGAAGAATTCTCTCTCTCTTGTTGCAGTAGCTCAAGGAAGGAGAAGCACGCGTCTTTGGAGAAATAACAAAACTTGAGTATAAAAAAAGTCTGGCTTGAGGAATGTGAAGATAAAGTTTTGGAGAAGTATCATTTTTGAAAGTTTTCTTTTTCTTGTGGATTTCCTCTCTCTCTCTTTTTCTTTGACAAGCATGAATTTAAGGACATGATGAGGGAAGAAGAGACAGGGAAAGATTTAAAATTTTGGGTACATATAAGAAAGAGAGAGAGAGAGAGAGAGAAAGAGTAGCGTGTGAAAAACCGCCCCCACAAAAACTACTCAAGATTGAAAGATGTAAGTTGGTTGGTGTGTGGACATAAAGTGTTCCACGCATACCATACTTTCATTCATATTATGTACACAGGAGCAGTCATTCAAAAGCAACTCCACAACAAACTTTGTCTATTTATTTTGATTGAGGATGCACCTCTATATTTGCTCTCCTCCATGTCTTTCACCAACCATAAAAGTAGATCCACTTAAATTACACGTCCGAGTACAGATGAGCTTTTTGTTCTCTTACCCCAGCACCAATACTGGGAAAAAATAGGCTTGAGCAATGGCACAGGAAGTAGTAGGAGTAGCTATAGGAGAGCATAAAAAGTTAAGAATTAGACTCTTCATGACTTCATGATGAAGGCTCTGCTTAGAAGAGTACAACATATACGTGTAAATACACGGGCGGATATTGAGAGCACATGGAGTCGGGGATTTATTTGTTTAAATATAATGTTGGTGTTGAGGCCTGACACGAAATTCCAAGGGAAAGTCATTTAAATTTTCTGAACCAATTCCCCTTTTAATTATACTCACGTCCTGATATTTACTTAAAGGAAAATTAAAAATAAGGAAAGATCCGATTCTCACACAGATGGAGGATTACATAGAATTCCACACCATTTTATTTCTAATGAAGAAGGATTTCAAAAGTATTGAAACAAATTGTGACCTTGATGATGTCACAAGACTCATTGAATCTATATGCTGTAAACAGGGTGGTAATTTTTTCTCAAAATTCACCATAGCTATTTCTGGAAGTTCCTAATGAGGGAAAGGAGCTGAAAGGCTGAGAGGTACGATTTCCATAAAAAGTGACAATCAGCAAACCTTGAAGACCCTGGAGCCTGATTATATTTGTCATAAGAGTGCATATACAAGGAATGAATGGGAGAATCCCGTGAGTAGCTGTGAAGTGGAAAGACAGGGGAGTAAAGTCATGTCTTATATAATAGGGGCTTAGCCGCCTCAAAGTGAAAAACTGGAGGAATCCAAGTTAATGCCAGGAAATTCTGACATTAATGTAAGCTGCGAGTGTGTAAGAATAACAAGCTTCACGTCCATTTCCATCCCCTCAACTTATTTTCCACCGCTCTAGTATTGTGGAATGGGTTCAGGCCTAAAGTGAGTACAGGCAAAACTAGAACTCATCCTTCCTCCACTCCAGCGGATCTACTCATAAAATCCTTGGTGACTTGATTAACGTGAGAATTTCAGGACGAACGTCAACACCGTCTTTTCCCTTCCTTCTTCACTTCTCCGAAATTTTCTTATTAGTGTGACAAACCCTGGATTTTTTTCTCTACTGTATCACAAACTCAAGGATTTTTACAAATTTATTTCCTCTAAAATTCACTCTGTCCTCAGTGAGCTCTTTGATTGAATTATTAATAATTATTATTGACTACGTTTTTAATTAAATGGGTACGAAACGGTAGTAGCCACCCGCAGTTACTTATTACGCATCGACAATGTTTGATATTTTCTGGGGTATGTGTAAATTACACAGTGTAGTATAGCAATGGCTTCCCATAATTAGGGCATTAGCTTGATTTATAAAATTTTCAAGGCTAAGCACATTGGCAAAGCCTTTTTGGTTTCAATTTTAATTAGATTTCTCTCCTACCTCTTCTTCGCTCTCGAAAAAGATGCGGGTAAATGTGATATGGGTAGGATTTCTTCCAAGTTACAAATCTCCTGGAGTAATCTCTACTTAAAAGGTTTATTCAAACATTTATTTTACTTAAGCGAATAACAACACCACAAGTGGCTAAAAGTTCATCCGTATCATTTCAATCTTCTCTTAGTACAGTTTTAGAATGAATTTCCTTCTTTACTTTCCTACTGACTTCATACAGTTGAAAAAAGGTAAGGATTGCGAGGAATTATTTTATTATTGTTGATACATAGTTGAAATAAGAAGCAAATAAAATATACTTGGATTTGCAATATTTCCAGGAGCGACACAAAAATATAAAAACTTAGGTGATGATTAAGAATATGGGCAAGAACAAAACTTTTATCCATTGCTCTTTGATAGATTCAGAGGAAAGGAAAGTGCAACTTGGAATTTATTAGTTTTTATAGAAACTACAAATGGCGTTTGTAGCTCATGGGGAAGATCGGACAGCGTGGAAAAATTGGGAGGACGTAAATCCGAAGAGACTTTGCAAACATAGAGATTTTTTAGCATTGGCACACGTATGTATATCTACGTAAATATTTATTTATGCGGAAGGTATAGAATCCAGCACTTTTATTTTAACTCCCTTGTGTGGGATTGCTATTTCATCTGGAAATTATTTATGTATTTGCATGGATTCTTACCTAGGCAGAGTTACCTCCACATTCCTAGGATTATACATACAATTTCGCCAAATAACTCAATGCCCGACTTTACAATTCCTCTCTCTCTCTTGAAATATATTTCCTCCCAGATTTTCCCATGCATCATCTGGATTTATTTACAATTCCTTATTAGCCTTTTCTGTATAAATGTAGAGGCTCGTTGAGATGAGAACTACTCAGGAATTTATTGGAACATGCTCACTCCTACAAAAACCTACATAATAAATAGAAAGATTTACATGACTAAAGAGATTGACTCCTCAGGTTTTCCCCTCAGCTTCGCGAAGAAAGAATTTCTAGTTTCAATATCTCAGGATTCCTTGGTTTGGAATCGTATTTTACGTATTATTTCGGTACGCTTATTACAGTATAGGCAGTCATGCAAGCCAAAAAATCCTAATAGAGTTCTAAATGAACTTTCTCCATACCCCAGAAAATAAAGGAAATACATAGATTTCCGAGCGACTCACCTTGACACCTGCTGATAATTTTGGTGGAGGAACTACCCTTGGGTCAATACACTTGATTGTCCTTGTTTACTTAACATAACATGTAGCTTCATATGAATTAATAGTACAAAAGGTAGAAAGGGGAAGAAGAGATATGAAGGGGAGCTGTGAAATTTTTTTTTAACAGATAAAGTTTTATGATGAAACATTTCTATCATTTGTTTACCCTTGCAATTTCCTTTCACCATTTTTCCCTCTCCAACTATTTGTATACACTGCATGTGTTTAAAGGAAAGTTGGAACATGGCCTTTCATGTATTCAAACATTGGGACTAAATTCCGCACTCACACCTACATACATGTATATTTACGTAGACTGTATAAATACAAATGTGCATACATCAACTCAGGTGAGGAGAGTTGAAAAGAGAAATGGCAGGGGGGCAAAGTTATTTTACCGGGACTCAATCTCAAGGAAATTTACATGGTACTTCCGAGCCATGCATTGCATTGCCAAGAACAACAAGACCAAAACTACCACTGCACTGCACGGTATGTAAATATATATAAAAGGGGGAAATAGCACGCAGAATTAACTGTCAAGCACGAACATTTTTTCCCTACTTTTCCACAAACATCCAAATAGTACAACTGCACTTTATGTTTTTTCCTATAGCTTTGTGCCCATTTGATTTTCCTCTGATTCCTCTGTATTTTCTCTATCTTTACCACTACAGTAGGAGTAGAAGTTAGCGTTAGCAAAAAAAAAAAAAAGAAAGGACTTATACGTACATGTCTTGATAAGAGAGTCCCAGAAGATTGCATTATTTATAGCACACATGGCTCTTTTGCTATTAACATTACATGAGTTGCATGTAAGTACAGGTAAAAGGTTGAGTTTTTCCCCGTATATGGAGCTTGTTCTGGGGACGGGATATAAATAAAGGTTATGATTCTACCGAGACACAATCATCTCACATTGAGCCTATACTTTTTTACCTCTCCCTTAAAGCCTCACCTACAGCGATTCCAAGTAATTTTCTTTTCTTTACTTTCAAAAAAAAGTAATTTCGCATAAGACTTGTATTTTCAATCAGCCCTTGTATCTCTGGCCATTTGGAGCCATATCATTGCGTAGTGGAGGTATATATACATATATCTTTACCCAGAGGAGTCACATAATTTGCAAAACGAACATTTCCCCTTTCGTCTCCTGTCCAAAGCATTCTTTCGCCAGTAGTAGAATAGATTCTATGCATGCAAACTACATTTAATGTGTATGAGATCCTATTGTAAAGGTACAGAAAGAAATTACTATATTGCGCAATATAGTAAATAATATCATACACGTAAAGTATATTGGGTAGGAAAATTCTCTCGCAATTCCTTTACATCTGAGTGAGCTACTACTACACGCACGTTAAAAATCGCTTAAATGTTTACAAGCAAATTAAAATTTCAATGGAAAAAGGAAGTTGAAGGGAGAAAGGAAGTCAATAAAAGAGCTAGATTAGAATGAAATGTATGAAGTTTTTTTTATACATTTTTTCTTTTAAAACCTAAAATAAATTCTTATGCTTTAGAATTACATAGCTATAGGTCGATGAAATAAATTTCTCACTATTTTGGGGAGAAAGTACTGACTTGTGAAGTTGCTCGTGAAGGAAAGTGCCACTTGCTGGGGTATACATAGCCACATGAATACGAAAAAGCCAACTCACTTTTTGGTTTCTCCTTTGGTATTCTGCCATCATTTTTATTGGAATTCATAGCATGTTTACTTGTTCTGATCATGATTTTATATACGCAAGTGTGCCTGACTGAAATGACTAAACTGAACGACCGAATGAACTAAATGATGGATACTTATATACATATATACAGCTTTTTCCCCCCCAAAAAAAACTTTCCACTAGAATTTTCCCAGACCCTTTGGATCTGTGATCGTACTTATGTACGTATATGGATATGTATACAGAAGCAATAGCATATAATATATATGTAGCTTTATAAGAAGCTAGTACAAGTTTACTTACCGAAAGGGAGCACTACTATACTACACACACACGACTAAATCCTCTGGAATTTCCTTCCGTTCTCATTCCCTCCACATAAATACTATTTAGTGCCTTCGTACATCCAACCATACACATATACATACAGTTTCCTACATATCCTATGCATTACATTAGCAAAAGCTATATAAATACATACCCTTACTTTCCTACATATCAACCAACAATTTGTCTACACTTTTTAGAGACACATGAAGAATGCAGCAGGCGCACGTTACGTACAGGAGCAGTAGTAGCTCTCGAAAATAAATAGACGTGCTAAAAGTATAAAACTTGATATTTTATATTACCATTAATATTTTCTATACAGCTTGTTACTATCACAGTGGGTAATTTATAAAAAAAAATCCACCCAGTTCCACGTAGAACCATTACTTCTTTTGAGAGTGCAGGATCGCATGAGCGGAGTGGCTTGAGCAGAGCAGCGCCTACAACGCACCACCACCAAGTAAAAGTGTACCAAGGAATAATATGTAGATTACTATTTAAAAGGAAAAGGAACTGACTAATAGTGAAGGAACCTCAAATTTTGACTTTGCACGCAAGAAATCTCAAGTGAATTTACAAATTAATATGTGAAAATATGTACTCTAACAAAATACAGCGTGTAGTATTTAATGGAAGGAGGGAGACGCTCTTATACTCAACACTGATAATATGTAGCCTCCTTGAAGCAATAGTAATGTTAGTTGGAGGTACACAAAGAAATCCACGCCGTTGGTTTACATGATAAGTCATCCGCTAAAAGCAAGTTCCTTCGGCTTTAAAACACCAGCAACAATCTCCTTAGACTGATTTGGAGCGAGTCATAAAGAATGGAGATAAAACCTTGACGAAGGTTCCATTCGCATAAATTATTTTGTCAGGATAATGATACCGACTCCACTCCAATCCCACACATTCAACTGGACGTATAAATGAAGTTGAAGGCTCTACACATTAAATTCCTTGTGCACAACCTATACATACGTCTTTTCAAAGTAAGCTGGACTTTGTTTAGAACTTACATAATAAAACCCAGTGAAATGCACTCCGACAGTCATAGTACTAACTGCATTGTTAGGAGCATTGGTGAGAATTCTTACAGGATTTGAAGGAAAAAGTAGAGGAAAGCTTGGAGAAATAACTATCAAGTCAAAATCACGCCAATACAAAAAATATTCTGAGAATTGTATGAGTAGCTCCGGAATAGGGGTGCAGGGGTGGATACTACCCCATGGAAAATACCACAGGTGCACCCCTGCAGTGTATCAGGTTACCATGCCACTAGGATATCAAGACTAGTGAATGAAGGCAGAAGTGTGTGTAATATAGTACACATAGTCCAGGAGTATAGGGTTATTATGCTTATTAATTCCTACATGCAGGCGAGTTCAAACCAGACTAAATCTACAGAGTATTTTACTGTGAAGGAAAACTTTACAGCGACAGATAAGATGATGCTTTACTTAAATCATCGAAGGTCCACTGATTATTCCCAATTAGTCCATGCAACGACATACAATTGCCCTTATTCTAATGCACACATTCATTCACATTCATACAATGACCAAGATCCTACATCCCTACTTCAACTTGTGGACTTTAGACAAAAAAAATCTAAAAAACTGAAATCGAATATTTTCAAACAAATGGAGCACAAATATTTTGAAAATCTTCATTTTCTATTCCGTTATTTTAAAATTTGTCAATAACTTTAAACGTATAGAATTTATTGGCGGACACAAATTTCCCATGTTCCCACCCCCGGACCTTCCAGTGCCTTAGCTAAGAAAGCATTAAAAATTGCATGAAAGGTCCACATAGTTCATGTACACAAACATAGCTATATCTACTGAATTATGAAAACATGCAATGAGCCACATCATGCTTCCCACGTATGCTATCTGTATAGCTTTTTTCCTCGGGCTATTCACAATTCACAACTGTTCCCCCCCCAGCACATGTTGCCTACACAGAGCCATTTATAGTACAGTAGACACGGAATCTATATGTATTTACAGGAGAAAGTTGAAGGAGAAAATCTTGAAAAAAACTTGAGAGAAAATAGTGAAAGTTCTAGAAAGTGTTCCACTACGGAAAACGAAGGGGAAAAAATCTAAAGAAAATTATATAGAGCCAGGTAGAACTGGAAACACCAAAACACCTTCCCTTCAAAGAACACAAGGCTTTTTGAGTCTATGCATGCGAGAAGTGGGTTCTATAATGACTAGGAAACATGCAGCCTCTAGCGTACATCCCAAAATATTCCCCTTCCCCAACACTAAAACAAATCTCTTTAAATGGAAGAGAAAAAACCAAGTCTCATAAAAGTTCAAGTGACAAGTGGAAACCATAACAATTTAAAAAAAAATTAGACTCTCGTCTTTGAAGATAAAGGGAACAAGTTAGCACAAATCATCAACATTCCAGGAACTTGAGTGCAGCCATTGGACAAAACCAGCCTGTCAACTCAGCCCTATACTCCTATCTATATAAATATACCAGACCATGTGTCAAGCGCAAGTTATGAATTCCTATGTATCCCTTAATATCCCACATAAATAAGTCGCTATTAGCTATATCAACTATGTACGCTCGCTGTAGAGCAGGAGCCAGAAGCCTCAAGAAAACTCCCATACTTTATTACATAACGTGCGTATAATTATATATATATTGTATACGTACAGGGTTTACAGAAGGAAATTTTATCAAGGATAATTGATTGTTCGGGGGCTGTGGTCTCATAATTGCGTAAAGCTCAACTACTTTCAATATATTTCCCTGTCAAAAGTCCCGTCTCATGACTCATGACTTACGCTTTCTCTATAGTCAGTCAGCTCAGCTCTCGTCATACAATCACAACAAATGACTGAATGAAATAAGGGGCATGCCAAGTAGTTACTTTAATTGATAGAAATAAACACTTTTCTCTCCTTCCCATAAACTTCCTACTTGTCAGTCTTCCCTCAAATTTACAACGTAAATAATAACGCTCAAAAACCATTTCAAGGAACAAACAAAAGTTATATTCTCTTCAACAATACCATAACTTTTAAACTACCAATCACAACTGTAAATAACCTACCTTGCCTACCCTGTAGCCCTGTATACTATATATACAAATCACAAAGGAAACTTGATGCAATAAAAAATTCTTACTACTTTCAGTAATTTGCACTACAAACTAAAAACAAAAAGAGTGAAATAAAATACAGCAGAGAGACATATAGACTATAAAGAAAAAATACCTTTTTAAAAAATCGACAAGCAAGTAAACTATCAAGCTCTCTTTTTGTTGTATTGTTAAAAAGGACTTGTGTATTAGTATAGGGACTCAGGATGAAGAAGAGGAACCTGGGAAAACAAGTGGTGGGATAGGCAAAGTTTATGAGGGAAGTTGAGCTAAATAAAAAATGATTATTGCAAGGAACGAAATCCAGTCAAGCAAGGTACCACCCAGAGAGTGAGAATCTGAAGCAGAACAAACTTGCATTTTCTACAAGCTGAATGCAAAGTGATGATGATACGTCAGAGGATCTTTTCATCCTTTCTATCATTCCCTAAAACAACTCACAGATCTCTTGTATTTTGATACAGCTGAGGCATTTGAGCCGCAGCTGAGTGAGATGAGTTTGAGCTGCATAAAGTGCAGTTGAAAGAAGAGAGAGAGAGAGAGAGAGAGATAGTTTGTGTCTGTAGAGGACCCCGAAAAAAAAAGATGAGTCTCGAGTCTGTGGGAATAAGAGTTAAAGACTCGGGTGGAACAGTGATGATGTAGAATATATATGTATAATATGGACGGAGACTAAATTATAACAATTGTGTGTACATGTATGAAGATTATGAGTGGAGGAGGCTAGAGATGAAGAAGAGCAAGGGACTTACAAAGGCGATAGGATGAAAAGTAAAGGAGGTAGCAAACAAATAAGTAGGAAAAATTTGAGGAAATTTCACAATACATTCCCAGCCAAGAAATTTCAAGTCCCAACATTTACTTTCCCATTTGGAGAGAGAGGGAGGGAGAGAGAGAGAGCGCTTTTTGTTTATATTTATGCTCATACTGGTCCTAATGTCTCTTGAGCCTTATGTAAATAGCGTTATTGTTGGAGCCACGGCTGCACGTCCGGAATTATGAGGAACCCTCCGTCTCTCTCCTTTTTCTTATATAAATGTAATTATGGATATACATATATTTCTGAAGAAGAAAGGAAAACTTGAACGAGGGATTACATTCCTACTAAAATATAATGTCAACACACCAAAATCCTACCATCATACTTATTCCTTAAATTTAGGCAACTGTGACGATTAATACGATGGAAATGCTTTCGCACAACTAAACTACAACAGCTCACCATCTACCATAGAGTCTCTCTGTGTGTATCTTTTAGCATCATACCATTATTATGATTACGATTATTACTGCCAACACAATATGAAAATATCCCGTCCGCTCCACAACATACACACACACACACACACACACACATACCAAAATATATGCGTATATTTATCTATTAACTAGAGCTCCACAGATCCAAACACGTCCGTGCTGACATAACACAACCACTCACCAACTCACCAAACACACACATTTTCTACATGACTAACTTTTCCCTATGTATTTAATGTCTTTTAACTATTCAAGCTTACTCCTCATGTTTATGAGAGAGACAGAAAGAGAGAGATAGAGAGAAAGGCACAAGTGTGCAAGTCTCGGATCTTTTCACGACAACAGCATAATTTCCATCTTGCAATCCACAGACGTTCCTATACACAACTAATATCAATTTGCTTGCCATGCCGAAAATTCCCTATTCCCAAATTCATAATGAACACAAACGACATGTTATAGATATAGACGGGATTAAAAAGTAGGGCCTTCTATAAAGATGGGGGAGGGAGCCTTATGAGAAGGAATGTCCTTAGAAAAATACATTTATTCGGTAAGTATGTCAGGAACTGTGGTTGTCCATGGTTACGTGGAGTTGGGCTGAATACAAAAACTTACGTAACATCCTTTCGAGATTGTATACATGGAGTAGTATACAATAGTAGTAGGAGGTAAATTACCCAGGAGAATTTTCCTAGGAAATTTCAACGCTCCAAGTAATTTGTAATTAATACTAGCCATTTAGCTAGACAAAGGGAATGCACATTTAACCATAAAATATGGATACTACTATACAAGAGCAATTCCCATTCCGCGGTTCCTTCAATCCTTCCATGTAAATCATACGCTTATGAATACATTTTTTTTTTAGACATGGAGGAACCATAACCAATAAGACCTATACAGAAGCATCTTTATAAGAGGTCTGAAATGCCAGGAATTTCCAGGTGTTTCTTTTCATCTTACCTATTCCAAGGTTATAATTCCCTTACAAAGGGCATAATAAGTATTGTATGTAGAAAGTGTATGTAGAAATGTGTAATAATTTAATTTATGGAATTTTGAAACAAGGGAAATGGAATGGGAAAAGTTGTGTGAAATATCGAAAAATATTTAGCTAAGAATTTCCTGAATATTTCCTGTGGTTCATGATACGAATCAAAGTAAAACACATGATAAATTTGGCAACCCACACCACCGTGTCCCGTTACTTAAAAGTCTAAAAAAGGAAAGCATGGGTTGGAGTTGTTTGCTTCATTGGGAACTTTCCTTTTCAAAGCTTTGGAAATTGAGGTGGATGTATAAATCATAGTAGGCTTGATGTGTTCCTCTATGGGTATTACAAGTAGATAGCGGAGGAACAAACAATGAAATATAATGGTGGAGATATAGAAACTGCGGCTACTCTATATTTTCTCCAGCACAGAAATTCTGTGCACATTCAGTTTCAAAGAGCTCCATCAGCATGTAGCCAGTAATTTATCAATGTCTGGGGGGCTGACTCTGCATAGTATAAGAAAGAAGAACCTGTGCAGAAAACTATGGCTAAATATAGTACCGCAAAACAACAAAAGCATTAACATCACCAGAGAGAATTTGTGGTGAAAATTTGAAATCATTCGCCAGGGTAACATCCTGTACGTGGAATTGGTCTTGTGTGAGTGGAAACTTACATGATGTATATCTGACTAGGATTTATTTACAAATTACTACAACCGCGTAAAAGCTTGGAATTCACCAAGTTTCTCGGCTTAATAACATTTATATGCCGACACATATTTACGATATCCACGTATATCCTCGTATAATTGAAAGGAATAAAAATTACACGGAGAGACTCGGCTTAGTGCCTCCACTCTCCCCATACCATTCATGTTCCACAATATTTGATTGTCATTGGTTGGAAAAGCTAGACACTTGCATGATTAGTAGGAATTTGCTAATACAGAGATACATATGTATATGTGACATGTAAACAAAGTAGCACAATCTTTAATCTTTATTCTAAATAGTACAAAAGCTAGCCTAGTATATATATATATATATAGAGTTTTTATTCAAGGTCGATTCGGATTTCACCCTTACAACCGCTAGCCTAGCATACCCTTCATGTTTGTAATTATTACGAGGAATCTGTTCAATCATGTTATGTATGAAAAGTTATGGCTTGGCCAGCTGATTCCTCTTTTATTTCTCGAATCTATATACTCTACTAAATAATAATCACAAAAGGGACCGAGTGTACTCATGCAATTAAATACCTAAACATAAATCCGGAATTTTATAGAACATGGTTTTGGATTTTTTGAAAAGAGGAAGTTCCTACGGAAATGGAGCTTTCTTTCAATGTTGCAATTTCATCAATTATTATTCTTCTTAGGGTGAGACGTAGAACTATTTTGAAAATTTGTAAGTTTTTTTATTACAGAGCCGGCTCGGGAGTAACAGGACTCTTCGGTGTTCCCAACAACCACAAAATCGACCTTGAAAGTTCTAGTGTTGATCTAGAACCATAAATTGGGGGTGAGTTGGCAAATTTTCCCGACATTTCTCAAACTTACAATGCAACTTGAGATGTTAATCTAGACAATTTCCTGAGAATGTGCTGGTTTTTATGTTATCGGGTCTAGTTTGTTGCTTATGCTTACGCTGTGCATTGAACTGGCTAAGTTATGTTCTTTGCGCCGAACTTTATTCATGGAGCCAAAATAAAGATGCTTTTCAAGCCAATGGTTCTTCATGAGCTATTTTCAAAGAGTCTGGTATAGTTTTTTGATGATTTTTTTTAATACGTATAGATATAGGAAATATCAGTAATTGAAATGCTGGGGGAAGCTGTTATAAACCTGTTTGAAAAAGCCACTTAAGCCCATGGACATGAGTTTTAAATGGTTGTAAATGAAGCCTTAGGAACAGATTGCAATCAGATTTATTAACTATATCATCTTCCATGGTTCCACAGCTCCTACAATTTCTACTACTTCTGGAAGTCTCTTGCCCGTGACCATTGCTTTCCTCTTGCTCTTCCTGACAAGTTACTGAGTGACTGAGTGCTTTGAAAAAAAATTAAAACAAGTACATTGATATTCAGAGAAGGAACAAGCTTTTAGCATGAGCATTACGTCGTTAATCTAATCTCGTGGGAATTGCTTGCTCCTCTCAGGGCACCACTAATCTTTAATCCATGCGATTTTGAATAACGCCTCTTCTACTCCTTACAATCCATTTACATATGTAGAGGAATCTACAAGTGAGAAAAACGAGGTGGGTACAACATTTCCCCTACAGGACTACATATATACTCCTATCTGTGTGAGGAGTTTTGCAAAAAAATAAACAAGACTTGTAATTTCTAACCTTTAGTAATTTCTCATTCATTCATTGGTAATCCACAAGTAGACGCTTGAAAGCAACATCATAGATTTGAGGGCTGAGGGCTTGAAAAAATTAAATTGAATTGAATGTCTTTACTGTTTCTATATGGATCAGTGTCTATATTCCCTGATAAGTTAACGGAAGTTAAGAAAATATTCCAAAAATTGGATCCAAAAAAGGGCCAGTAATAAATTTCAATTGTTTTTGCACATTGTCTCTAGAAATTTCTGAATGAAAAACGGAAAAAATTCTAGGAATTTTTATAGAAATGAACTAATATTGATGGTTGCTCTCAGACCAATATTTATCCTACTTGTAAATTTTTCCTGTCGGAAAAAATGAAGGTAGTAATGGAAGGAAACGTTACATGAAAGAGAGTATAATGATTATATATAAGTTTTCCTAAGGCCTTGGCTGGAATGTACAAAGAGAATGAAACTTTAGGGAAAGGTGTTACTTCACTAATACTTCTTGCCATTTGCCAATCATCATAAAATGAAATAAGAAAGGAACTTCAGACGCGGGGCCGTGGTATGCTTTCCTATTATGTTTCCCCCTCCCTTTATTCAATGTTTACTTCAATTCCCAGCAACGTCAGGATCACAATGGGTAAAACAATGTGATGGGTTGGAGGAAGTGTACTCTTCTATAGAATCTATGACTACACATATATGGATCTTTCTCGGAGCTATTATTCTAGGGAGGAATTGACGAAATAACTATATGATGTTTTCCTTCTTTTTCCCCTTGCATTTCTTATGGGCACGGATATTTTAGATAAAAGTGAACTTTCAAAGCCGGTCTGGACAGGATGGGAAGGAATAAGGGGAAGAGCGTACATGCTGAAAAGTTCAATTTGGAGCAGTTGCTCTCGTGGGGAATCGATAGAGGTAAGCCAATGTATTCGCTGGGAGACAATAGGCTCAACTGCAATAAAATACCTGAGAGTCTCAATGTCACCGGCCTTGTACAAGTAATCTTGGCTACATACATTTTTCTACATGGGATTCCTTAAGCTCTCCGTGCCTACATTTATATGAATCCGTTGCTCTTATAAGGAATTCCTGTTCCAGGAAAACCTCTCTCGCTCAATATAATCACCCGATTCCCTGCCATGATCGCTTTTCTCATCTTTTCCGCTGTCTGTCACGGACCTTTTCTTTAAAACAAACACATAATATATGTGCGCTGGAGTCTAGTCCCTAGAAATTCTATTTGAATTCATGTACCTCAACTATTGATACTATTTTGGAAATTGTTTCGGCTCTAGGATAGAGGCACGTCTCTGCAGTGTAGCTTTCCTGGAACAAAGCTCCTCATTCTCAGGATTATTTCCTCCTCAACAATGTTCTGTTTAAATAAACAGGTTTTTTCTCATTTCCATAGCTTCACTGGCCAAATGTTTTTATTCGCACCGTCTTTAACTGAATTCTTGCGGAGACGTGGCTGTGTAACGCCTGTAATACAATTTATACAGCATTCCAGAGGGACTGCTCTACTTTTTGCAACTGTTGGCGCTCATGCTGAAGCTATTTGCGTGAAAGCATAAAAAGAGACCAGAGCTAATAGAGGTAACCCTAATATGTAGAGTCAGTTTAAAGTTGGCAATACCATGATCAAAGTAATCACAACTGTAACACTTGTGCAAATTAACTTCCGTCCACATTACAAATTCAGGCTAAGGAGTTTATCGAATTTCTCTATATTTTTCTTGTTCCCTCCAATTCCTGAGTCTGTATAATTAAGCTAAAAATGCCAAGTTCCACGGGAAGTTGAATGTGTTTGTTCTCATTTTCAGTTAGCCCTGATTTTTAAAACTGAGGCGTTAATTTTTGCAATAATATAATGGAATCATTTTTAAAAACTTGGTGGATTTAAAAACTTGGATTCTTTAAAGCGTCCATATGGGGTAATTTGTATGATTGATGTTGAAATCAGATAATTTACCTATCGGTCCGTGTGTTGGTTTTCTAAAAACTGATGTTTGCATAGTTCGATCTCGTTTCATGACGTCCGCATCTAAAAATGGAGTACGACTTTCTGTCTCGATTTCTATTGTGAATTCAAAATTAGGGTGGAAACTGTAAAGAAGCATTTCATCTATTGAATCGGCTGTGACAATGGCAAACACTTCATCCGTGTAACTTGTCCATAAATAAACTTTAGTATCAAACGATTTTGATTTCATTTGCTTTTGCAGTTTTTCGTATGTACCAGAATATCAATTAAATTGTGCACCTTTAAATTATAGCCTGTTTTTTCATGATTACAGTAGCATTCCCTTTGTCTGCTGCTAATAATAATTAAATACTAGATGCTACAATGGCAACAATGACTAATAATTAAGAAGAATTACAATGAAAAGCCGGACTGAGGATTTTTCCTTCAATTAACAATCAACTCTTTAAATTAAAATTGGTTTCAGTGGACTCCATATTGTGGAATAAACTTTTATCCTTTCTGTAACTGTGAGAGCAGAAAATTATTTACTGTAAAGTAAATAAAATATTGAACTGACAAATTCACGGAGAGATTCTATATCCACGGAGGAAACTCGTATAATGTAGGAAATTTCCATGAAATGTTTCTATTTGTCGTTTTGATCAACCTGAGCAGTAAAAGATGAAAACAATGAAATACACTTGGCTGAGAATTCGAAATGACTAGGATTTTGACATCCTCTCACTCGTCATCAATGACCAACTATAATTTCCGCATGGAAAAGCTAAGGAGACAAGTAGGATGGAAAATTCATAGAAATTAATATTCAGCTCATTTCTGTGCGAGCATGAGAACTTCAATGACATGAATAAATACAATACTGATCCTCACAGCAGCACTTGTCACAGTAACAAGGTACACGAGAAATGCTGCAAACCACCACTCAAATAGTGAGTGTGCTGGAAAGCACACGAGCAACGTCAAATAATGTACATGAGCAAGGAAGTATGTATGTACATAATATAAACACAATGCAATATACATACGAAGATTCAACTGAGGATTTACAGGGAAGGATTTGTGTTTGGAGCCCGAAGATCACACGTTCCTATTTATGACATGTACATCTAAGCTGGAGATATTACCATGCGGAGTTTTAGTATCCCCATACTCTCATGTCAGACGGCAAGGAGGAAGGCCAAAAGTCAACAAAGAAAGGCCATGCAGGGAGCTATGGTACGAGAAATCCCATGTAAATGTCCTGCAAGGGCGATTAGTTGTTGTAGCCAGAAAGCAATTTCATCCTGAATGGGTGGATTATGTACTCTCGACTAGGTTGTCACCATGTAGGATTTTCTATACTTTATAATTTCTAACATAAGCATACATGTAGCTCCATCAACTTTGCAAGAGTCATTTAAAAAGCTTTAAATGACTCTCCATGTCCGGTGGGCCAAGAACTGGAGTACAAAGCAGATCCCTCACTCCAAAACTTACGTATTTTCACTATTTACTCATTTCCTTGACTTTGAGGCAGTTTTTGCCTAGACTTTACTGCCTTTGCTTATTACTCTACTCCTTCCCACATTATATTACGTATATATTATACATATATCTCGCCATATCTATCTCTCTTTCATATAGTTTACATCCCCGCGAATAGAATATGCATGTCGGCAATTATCTGTTAGTGAGTACCAACTTTTATATGGCACTTGTACCCTACACGTGGATGATTTGAGTAGGGAGACATGTTTGCAAACATGTGCAATGCCATGTAGGAAAGTACATACAGGAATGTCGGAGGAAAAGAAAAGTTGAAAAGCATTTCCTTTGGATTACCAATTCAAAAAGCTAAAGCCACACACAGACCTGTCTTCACTAATGACAAGCGATCAGAATTGTGGCTATACCATGTATAGCTACTAGCGATTCTGGACGACTGCAATGTACTTTCTGACAATCACCTCACGGAGGTAGGTCTCTCCAATAGTGAAATAGAACAGAACATACTTTCAAAGCTATAGTAATGGATAACTTCCACAATCATGATATCTCCGTTGCGGGAATTGAAAGCGGTGAACAACTATGTAAGGTAGAATTTCATAGATCTCTAGCTATTTTCATTCCAGAGGAAAAGAGCGAGCGAGAGAGAGAGAGAGACAGAGAGAAATGGAGAGCTTGAGCGTGAGTAACCAATACTGAAAGAGCGGTAGAAGTATTAGAACTATAAGGAAATGTGTATGCACCTGGAACCATCGGACGTTTGCTACCGAGCTACGTACACCATAAGCTCTCTCTCTCTCTGCCCTCCCTGGCCGTATAGCTTGAATAGCTTTTTGTTTCTATAGCTTCATTTGTTCATTTGTAAAACTATGTAACTTCCTTTACGTATTAACTAATTCAGATAACATTTAAGCTACAGCACATAGGAACTAAATGACTGCGAAATACCATTGCTTTAGAAGTGTTCCTGGGAAATTACCAAAAGGGAAACCCCACATGCTTAATTTCAACTTGGAATCTCCCACTTAATTCCCATACAAGTATTCTTCATTCTAAGCCTCTAAAGCTCCATGCTCCTTTAAAATGCCGTAGCAGATTTGATTATCAGAAAAGGCTACACGCTACACCATCCAAAAGAATAATTATTATGCAGCTTCTAATGTTCTAATATGTGTGCACACACGTGCATTTCTCCATACTTTCTTTGATGTGAGTGTGTGTACTACTATGTTATATATGAGAGAGATGCGGATGTACTACTATGCACAATTACATTCTACGTACATATCCTATGTTTACAGTGTGTGTGATGACTGCACAAAAGAAACGGCACTGGAGACAGAGTGAGACACAGAGAGTCAAGTATGTATGTACATAGAACAGTGTATGTGGAGACGCGGGGGAAGGGAAGCTTTGTAAACAGACGGAGGAAATAGCTAACTATTTTACAAGTGAAGGAAAAAAGGAACGTCTGAGAGTTTTCCAATGAAGATCCTAGAGTTATTTGACTAGTGCTCAAGAAGACGATCCACAGTTCTCTCTCTCTCTCTCTAACTCTTTGTGAGTTCCCAAGCTAAAAACCACACTTTATGTACTTGGTTAAAGCCTAAGCTATGTTACTACTGTTACAATGGTAGTCTGCCGCCATGAGCATGTCCTATTAGAGTATCCCACAGTTTAAAACCTTCCTACAACTTACTCCGTGTGAAGTTCCCTCTGTATCTTTATAACATTTCCAGCATCTCTCTTCCACTCATCTGTATATGCACATTCTCATCCCATGGATCTTTCTCACTCGCTCTCTCTCTCAGAAATCTTAGGAATAAGCTCAAGAAAATTCCTACATACTCATTTGAGACTTCAAATATGTCAAAGTCGTGAATAGGATGTACATATATCAAGATTGTAAATGATGTTGCGGGCATAACGCCAGTCCGCACGGTACTGGATCATCTCCGTCAGTTGAGTCAGATGAAAGCATAGCTCTCCCACATATGTGGCCCTTATTTCCACTCACACTTTTCAAACAAATGTACTACGTATACTATGCATTCAAAGATGAATTGTGGTACCTGGTCCAAGACAGCTTTTTACATGTGCTTACATAACCACATGAGGAGCAGGTTATATGAATGAGGATGAAGATACTATTTGAGAGGATGCATACTTTGTTGGATCTTTGCACTACTACTGTGAGCCAGATTAATGCCACACTGGGAGCCAATGGTTCTTTTGGAAGGTACTACTGCTGACTACTCTCGGAGTGAGTACCTGCACGAATTTGTACTGCGGCCGAGCTGAGGTTCAAGCCAACTGATAATAGAATGACACTCGAGTAAAAACTGTTATTGCATACTTTACACGCAGTCATTATCACGAATATCATTATTTTTACGGATTTCAAGAGAATTCAAGTTTCCGCGGAACGCCTGCTTGGAAATCAACATGAGAGAAATAGATTTTTTTCTCTATAGTCGTCAAATGCACTTCTAGCTACAAATTATATGCAGCAAAATTAAATCCAAGGGAGAGAAAAAAAATGCTGGGGAAGAATTGAGAGAGTCCAAAGATTATAATACAGCTACTTTTATGGTAGTTGGTATATAATACCCTTACGCAAGTTACGCACTATGCTATGACACGAGGAATAAGGAATAGAGCATGTAAAGACTTGACTGTTTTTATCAGCAGCTTTAAAAAGAGCATTTTACATGAGTAGGAGCTACGTAATAGTATGATTTCATGCTTGGATTCATATGCCTTCCTTCTACATAAGTTTAGAGGATAACTATAGGTAGAGGAACTTGGTTCCTCCTGTCACTTGGTACTGGTAGCCTGTCAATGGCCATAGTGTACACGTTCCGCTTCCCCAACCCAATGTAGGATAAGTAAATAAATATACACTCTCGAGTAATTCTTCACTCGCATACAGACAAGACAAGAGCTTGGAATGTAGAGGAGCTGGAAGGGGAGCAAAAGCACACATGTACGTATTTAGCCACTTATGTATACATTTAGACGTGTATGTGTACGAACAAATTAATGGGCGAAATCAAATGATTCACTCAGCCTACCTCGCTTCTTCCACGCTCAGTCAATCTCCTCCACTAACTGATTATCAACTGACTAGATGATAATGAATAAAGCACGGAGCTCACTGAATGAAATGTATTCAAATAAGCGAGCAGCCCATACAATGATAAAATCAGAGTGAAACCAGAAAAAATAAAGTGCATTTACTTCAAACACTATCAAATTTTTCTACATGGTCGTTTGTCATACAGCGCAATCAAAATGAAAGCTTCTTACTCCACAAATATGTGTTAAATCATAGGTTCCTACCTAATTTACAGCTTGTTGCAAAAATATTTTATTTCCATGTTAAATGGAAATATCTCGTACTATACCATTCAAAAATGTAGATGTTGGACAATGCTTTTATTCGTATTGTTGGACTGAATATCAGTATGTGGTCTAATTATAGAAGAAAGTAAAATTTCTTTAAATTGCTGATTGCTAATTTGTTATTTATTAGGCTAATAATAAACCGTGACCTCGCATTTGAACAACAAAGGATCGCATTACATTTCATTCTGGAGAATGGTTAAGTGCTGCTTTTATATTCTCACAGATCCAATTTTAGCATATGCACTGGAGCTGCAACTCATGATTAAATCTTGAGCAGATTTAAGCTTACAACCCTGTTTTCACATTATAGGGACACTTTTCAATATTTTTTCCCAAGCAAAACGTACTATTTCAAAATCATTTGAAGATTGTACGTTATACTTCAGAATGTATACTATACGATCAATCTTTTTGTTTGGCAAAATTTTGGGTGCTAAGTCATTTTAAAGGGCATCTAAATTTGGGTGTCAAAAAAAACGTTTCCAAATCGCCCTTTTTTCGCTTATTGTGTTGAAGCTGTTTAATCTAATAACTTCTGTTTTGGCTACTTGATCATAATTATTGATTCAGGTTATGTTTGGGAGGCGGTTAGTGACATTTATGTCAATTTATGCTAAAGTAGCATGTACAGGGCATTTTCTACAGCGGGTTGTTTTGGATTTTTTGGGGTTGAAAGTAAAATTTTTTCAGTTCGGATTTAATGGTGGGGCACTAAACGCGAAAAAATGTTCAAATAAAGTACCAGCTAGTGAAGTGGAGTCTTCTACACAAATTTCAAAAAAAAATTGAGAAAAAAATCCACCCACCTGGGGTCTTGTTGAGATTTAGTGAAATTACCCGTTTTCGGGGACCAACTAGTAAAATGAATCCGGGGCTACAAAACATCGGGTAGATGTTGTGACCTCAAATTTAATACGGGAATCAAACCGGAAGATCTCCCGGGTTACCGAAGTGCCTTTACTTGAAGTCTAGTT